>JAVJIF010013782.1:0-81344 GCA_038442645.1 Agave tequilana
AACTTAAAAGTCCGTGATAGTTGACACCACTATAGTCGACACCATCACTGTCATTTCTATTTAGTGGGAATGTTATCTTGGTTCATTATGCAAATACCCATTACAGCCCAGATACCTGGCACTAAACCAGGCATACCGTCAGGTACTATAGTAACAGTAAAGTATGGGATGTCAGTCATCCTCAGGAACCCTGCAGTGGAACCCTATCTCGGTGGCGCAACCTGTATCATAGGTCTGCCCAAAATATAGACGATGTCTCCTCTATCAATTTTCTCAATCAAAATGTAAGTTATTTAATATTATTATTACTTAATTCAGCTATAACAATCAATATCCATGTTACCAATAATACTGGGACAATACATGATAGTAACAGTACAGTAACAATAATCATATACACGGTGAAAAATAACAATAACAGTGAACAATAACAGTAACCGTGTATATGATGAACAATAGAACCGTACATGATGTTACGGTCTAACAATACTTTTTCAGTGATTTTCAGTAACATGAAATAATACTAGTAACAGTTCTAAGCCATCTAGTCAATTTACAATCTTATATAGAACTGAACAAGACCTCATCCACCTGTACTAGATATAACAGTAACTGATATATCGACTTATAGTCTCAATATAATCATCGTAAACATCATATATCAATCCATGTCAAGATAATTCGGTATAGTAAACTACAAGTTCAATAAATCAATAATCAGTTCTTTCATTGCTACCAATCTGTTCTAATCCTCTAATTACCTATAACTGAGATCAGACGATAACTGCTGTCAAACTCTGAATTTATAATATGGTTACGGATATCAATGAAATTACTCCCACAATAACTCTTTATCTATAACCGAATAACTAAAGTAGTCAAGAAACCAATCATGAAGTACTGAATATATCCTCGAGATCAACTAAAATAATAAATACCGAGATCACAAATAAAGAATGGAATATTCTCAAAATCAGACTTATCCAATCATAATTAAGATCATAAACTAAAGAGTGCAATGTCCTCAATCAATATGAAATTAGGTCATCTCCACATCTAGTAATCAATATCAATAAGGTCATAATACATCAGCAAAACTCATCAATGGAGAATCCAGAAATAATAGTGCTAACAATCAAAAGTTAATCTCGTCGTATACATCAGAGTTAAGGGTATCATATTCACACATCTGATTATAATCTAACCATCATACATATCAATCATGAATCTGACGAAAGAAATACAAAGCTCAGGTCAATTCTCACTCTAACTAAGTCATATACAGATTCAAGTATTGTAAGCTGTCTAAAAATCACTAAAGACAAGTCATCAAAAAGCAGAGTCCAAACTCCAGACGCAGGGCTAATCATAGCCACTACTACAGCACCAAGACGCAAGGGTCAAAACCTACATCTCAGCCTTACTGCAGTAGCATCACTACAGTATCAAGACGCGAGGGTCGAAACCCGCGTCTCAGCATTACTGTAGTAGCATCACTACAGTACCAAGACGCGAGGGTTTGAAACTCGCGTCTCAGCATTACTGCAGTAGCATCACTACAGTACTAAGACGCGAGGGTTGAAACCCGCGTCTCTACTTTATCACAACGATCAAGATGCAGAGCCCAGAGCTCGCGTCTCACACAAAGCTTGACGCAGAACTTACCAAAGGTAAAGTTCAAGCGTTACCTCAATGGTTAAATACGAGGCTCAAAGTCCGCGTTTCAATTACAGAGGAACCCTGCGTCTCGGTTATAACTGCCCTGATTACTGGGTTAATTACTGCCCATGTAATGAGGGAGCTAACCCATTATGGAGTATTTTTAGGGGAGACTTTTACCCCCTGAAATCTCTATAAATAATCCAGTTTGCTATGGAAGAGGGGTCAGAAAAAAATCTGGTCAGAAGAACTTTGGTTGTAAGCCGTAGAAAGACCAAGATCTCTAGATAAAAGAAAAGAGAGTTCAACTCTTCTAACAACTTGCTGCGTAAGAGTTTGTTCTTACTTAAAGTCTCTTTGAGATTCTTATTGGACAGAAGCTGTGTTACTTCGTTCACCATCCAAAGAGAAGATTCTCAAGAAGTCTTGACGTTCACCCGGTCAACAAAAAATAAGATTCGCTTTCCATCGTCACATCAAGAACCCGACAATAAACAATGGGAGATTTGAGCTTGAATATCTCCCCTCTCTTGTAAAAGGATTATTGATCTGCTGTAATTTTTTTACCATCAAATAAAAAATTTACACTTCGATCTTCGATTTTTTCACCAAACAAGTATCAGTAAAACAGTCAGTCGATAAAGCAGTCATATCTAAGCCATCCTCAAGATCTAAAGGAGTTCCGATCAAAATATTCACCAAACAATAGTCGATAAATATTCACATAAAATATGCCATTTATTCTCAAACATGAACTAGACCAGCCAATTCAAAGATCGAAACAAGTAATAGTGTAGGATGATATATCAATACTAGGACTAAGCTAATAGCGTCAAACAATTAACACATGAAATGATACTAATAAACACTCATATCAACTGTACAAATAAAGTGAGTACTCACTAACATCACATGAAATCATAAGGTAATTATACTGGTAAAATATATCAGACGGTCACATGAAATAATACAAGTAACATATAAATAATACTGACAACGATAAATAAGAAAATAATACAAGAGCAAACACTTACATGAAATGATGTGATTTTAGATCTGAATCATCGTCTGGTCTTCACTGCACGAACTGGTACGGATCTATGAATCATCTCATGGGTCAAATTTCGAATCGCCAGTGTATCAGGTTCATAATGAGCACAAATCCAAACTCCCATTACCGAGTTTGGATCACACGAACGAGTCTGAATCGCTGTAACACGCAACCATATACAAAGAGAGGGGAATTAACACACACATAACACAGTCACACACATACACCATACGTGCATACACATACACGTACACATAAATACACGGGTATATACCGACATACATACATATATATGAGTATACACATACATACACATATTATATATACATACCTACACATGCATACACATCATATACACATAACTCACACACATCCACAGACATAAAAATATATACAGACCCTCATGCACTCATCCATGCACATACCCACATATACATCTATATACAACACACACTCTAATTCATGCACACACATTAATTAAAAACACCCAAATATATACATATTACACACAATCATATACACATTCCCAATCATGTAAATATTAACACAACACATAATATAAACACACAGAGAGGGAGATCAACTCACGGTCAATGTCATCGGAGCTCCGGCGGATCCCGCAGAGAATGTCGGTGACTTCGAGGAATTGTCGGGGGCGCCGTGGTTGAGTCATCGGGCCCCGACGCACCGGCGGAGAAGTGCACGACCATGGGTAGAGGCTCAGCAAGTGCTGGAGAAGACCATGAGGGTATGTGGCTTGCGGCCTGGTCATGGGGGTTGTTGCCGTGGAGCTCAGCAAAGGGGGCTCAGTGGCGCAAGGCTTAGAGAGAGGGGAGTTGTTGTGGGTGGATCTCCGGCTATGGTGGGGTGACTTGGTTGGCTTGGCGGATAAGGGGGTCTCGGCCTGAATGGTGATGGCATGGAGGAGGAGGAGGAGGAGGCCATGCTTGGGGAGAGGAGTAGAGCATGGCCTTGGGGCAAGGGTATGCTGCACAGGGATGCTGGCGTGGGGTTCTGCGGCAGTCGTCAAGGAGGGGGTGATGGGGAAGTTGGTTGTGTGACGAGGGAAGAGAAGATGGGATTAAGGTCCATTAGGGTTGTTATAATTAGGAGATGCTTTATATAGGATGATGATATAGGGTTATTGGGTAAAGGCTAGAAGGTAATGGGCAGTGAGTCTCAATGGGTAATAGGTTATAAGCTTTAAAAAATTAGAAAAATAAAGATAATTAGAGTTTGACTTGATTGAATGAGCTGGGCTCAGTGGGCTAAAGAGAAATAAAAGGAAAAAGAAGATGGAAGAGGAAGGAAATAACACTAATAATAATAGAGGTAAACGATAAAAATTTAGAACAATAATAATCAATAACAATTACATACTAATAACAATCTAAAATAGTTAATGATGATTTTAGTAATTCATAAAAATAATCTTACCAGATAATAATTAATTTCATAATACTATACACAAACATACATTAATATACTGCTATTCTTTTTAAATCATGTATTACAAAACACGGGTATTACAGTTACAACTGTTGCTGGAGTCTCTGGGATGACGCTAGGGATCTTGGACTACCAGTAATCTCGGATGTATTTCTCCGGGACAGGAGATAGCTCTGGAAGGCGATGTCTTCGGGAGAGGAGCAGCTCCAGAGTGAGGAAGGATTTCGAGAAGATCTGATGTGGTGGACCCTGCTGGGTGAGTTGGATAATACAAATGCTTCGATTAGTCGTTCGAACACGTGTTAACATCCTGATCGTGGTCAAATTATGACCACTACAGAAGCACCCGCTCTTTCACTTGTCAGAGCCTGTATAATGGAAGCAAAAGAGCGGAGTTGGTAGGATATGTCTTGAATTCTTCTGGATGTCTGAGCAGAGCGAGATTTGAATTATAAATGAGGATCTCCTTGATTTTCCTGAGAATTGCGTTGTTGGTTGACAGCTGGCGTCTCGATCGATGGAGCTGGCGTCTTTTCGAATTCTAGCATTATGATGACTAAGGATAGGCTTCCATATTAAGGCGGTGACTGTCAGTCTTCTGTTGATTTGATCTGTTAAAAATCTCGGGATATGGACTGGTTCTTTGGGGATTGAGTTTGAACAGAAAACTGTCTGGCTCCTCCACCTCCGTCTATAATAGGTGGATCCCCGGGTAAATTCTGCTGATCTTCTTCTCCAAAAAATCCTTGCTTCCATGATCTTTGCTCTGGTGGGTTGTGATGTCATTCTTCTTCTTCGTCTGGTGGAGGAAAGAAAGGGAGAGGATAGAGATAATGAAAGTGGTTGGCGCAAAACATCAGTCTTCGCGATGAGCTTATCGCAAAACACCTATTTTCGCAACTATGCTCTACTATTAGGAAGGCAATGGGAGGGGTCCTACTTTGACCTATTTTGTTCGACTGATCTCCGATCAGATTACTCTAGTTCTTATGTTGGGGCTCGGAGATCTTATTTCCTGATGGCGTACCTGACTAGGAGTGGGGACTATTGTAACACCCCGCTCCCGGAATACGTGCTTAATTGCGTATTCAGATTTTTCAGTCGTATTTTTTTGATTTACTTTCTGTATTTGTTTTGTATTATGAGAAACTTACATGATCGTTTTGCCTTGAATCTGGATTCGTGAACTCGGAGTCAGCCCTAATCTGAACCGGGAACCCGATCCTAGTGAGTTGCTCGATTTGATCTTTTCGCTATTCCAATTTGACCGATTTCAGTTTTAAACATCATTTTTTAATATTTTAGATTTTCTATGATTTTCTGGAATTTTCCAGAATTAAATTGAAATTCTTCAAAACCGGGGTCGACCGATACCGCTGACCGATTCTTGGATTTTTAATTTACAAACGGAGTTAAATTTTAAGAAACAACTTTTCTGTAACTTCTTAAAATCACATTTTCTATCTAAATACTTTTTTTGAGAATTTTCTGAATTTATCGAAATTCTACTGGATTTGGTGTCGGCCAGTCTCACTGGTTGATTCCGAGAATTTTAAATTATAATTGGAATCAAATTTCTGAATTCTGCTTTCATATTACTTCTTAGAATTATATTTTCTCTTTTCAAGCTTTTTCTGGGAATTTTCAGATTTTATCAAAATCCGGCCAACCCGGTGTAGACCGATATTGACGGTTGACTTCAGGATTTTTATTTTAAAAATGAGACTATATTTCTAAAAATTGATTTCACTAAAAATATTTTTATAATATTTATTATTTTTGAAAATTTTTGGGGATCTTTCCAAGCTACTTTATTTTTCGGGCTTTTCTGGAATTTCCGGTGTTTTCCCAAGATACCGGAGTCTATCCAGATATTATATTTATATTTTTCTCATTTTCTCTCTCCCTCCTCAGTCTCGGGTATGATCTTAAATGCAGAGATTCCATTTTTATCTGCATTTAATGCACTGCTAATCGATTCCAATCAAGTCATTATGACTTTTGTCCTTTATTAAACGCAAAACTCGCGTTTATTCTCCTGGACGCGGATTTTTCTCCGCGTCCAGTTCAATTTCCCCAGACGCAGCTTGGTGTCATGTGGACGCAACTCTTCTTGAGTGAAACGCAGGTTTCATTCCATAGGGAATTTCAATGCCAATATTATAATATTTTCTCCCCCTTATAAAACCACCCCCACTCCTTCTCTCTCTTTCATTTCTCTCCTTCCTCTTCATTTTGCAGCCAACAGAGAAGCCTCCAGCAGCCAAGAACTCTTGTTCCCTCCTTTGGCCACCCATTTCTCCACCATTTTCCCTCCATTTTCACCACCAACACCACCATCTCATTCTCCTCCATCTCCTCCTCCATTACAACAACAACAACAACCACAACACCATCTTCTCCACTTTTTTCTTCCTCTTCTTTTCCACCAAATAACCCATTTCCACCACCACCTTCTCCACCATCTCCACCACCATATACACCACCTTAGCCACCACGAACCACGCCATCTCCCTCTCCTCGTCGTACTCTTTCCGACGAGCTATTACTTCGCTCTCCGAAATCCCTTTTGTAAAACTCCAAAATTCTATTTTTTACTACACTTGCACCCCCATGAATGCTTGGGCTTGGGCTTGAGCTACCGGATTCCGGCCGCCGCCGGTGACCGCCGGCCATCGCTGGCCATCATCCCCTCTTCCATTCTCTTCCTTTTCTTTCATTTCTTCTTCCTTTCCTTCCCTTCTTTCTTTCTTCCTTTTTTCTTCTTTTTCCTTATTTTTCCTTTCCCTCCCTGATTTCCTGCGTCTCTCTCTTTCTGCGTCTCTTTCACATCCCCCTGTCACTCTCTTTAATTACTAGATGCGGATTTTACCCCTGCGTCTGAGTAGTTATTTAACGCGACATTTGCGTTCTTATATCAACGCAACGCGGAGTTCATACTCGCGTCTGCGTTCTCCTCGTGTCCCTGCTAGAACGCGGTCCTCGAACCCCGCGTTCGTGACCTCTACGCGACGCGACTCTCGCGTCTGCGATTCCCGCGTCTCCATTTTCTCTTCTCCCTTTATTTGAACGCGTTTACGCGTTGATTTCCTGGATTCCAGAGCTTGGGATTTCACGGTGTTTTTCGGAGTTATAGGCGAGTGTTCTCGCTTTCTCATTGGACTTTCCCGCATCGTCGGGTTGACTTGCATAACATTATGTATTTATATCGGTGTTCTCGTTTGGTATTGTGATGTCATACTTGTTATATTAACTGTTGACATACACCTGTCTGTATCATACTTGACAACTGACGTGTTACCGCCTGACATGACTTACTACCTAGCATATGTTTTACCACCTGCTTCTTGACACGTTGATACTTGAACCCCTGAAATAGGAAGGCTCCTGACTTTACTCCTGTTAATCCCCGTAATGGGATATCCATGAATATAAGATTACTATGAATACTCTGTGGACATTATTACTGGATAAATTATTATAAGTAGACAACTTGTACCTGGTTTGGGGGAAACTGATGGGCCCTGATTAATCATGTTTATGGTGGTCTTATCGAGCCGCGCGTGGCCACATACTTGAGGGATCACCTGGCGGCCACCAGGGATTCCGTGGGTGTGCTGGCACCCCTACTCCTGTTTATTCCTGCTGGGTATGCACACGCCCTAGGCCTATTTCTATGGGATCTGCGATACTATATTCCTGTTCGGGCGTGAATAAGTCCCGGTACCTAGCGGTACGTTCCGGCTCAGCACCGGATACTCCTGAACCGTTGTCCCGGGCATGTACGGGGCCCATCCGAAACATGATTCATCGAACTTTATCAGTTTTCAAATAACTTGCTCTATAAGTTGTGAGTGGAAGTATGTGGAATGGGACGCATACTGAAGCCTAGAACTTAGACGGCCCTAATTATAATAAGATGTTAATATGCAATTTATTGTGTTGTTTTGTAACTCGGGCTGTACGCGTTCAGATTACGGTAACATGAGGTAAAGGTATATAGATGAGGGTTTCCTTATTGGATTATTCCTTCGAAGTATTGATCTCATGGAGCCGTGACCTAAACCCGTACAATCGGATTTGCTCGTATTCGGTTTTATTCGGTTTTGTCGTTTTATATTAGTTTAGGAGATATCTGGTGTTGTCCTATTTACTTTATTTCTCGTCTCGTTACTTTCCCTTATCTTATCATACCATGAGTATTCTCTGCTTGATATCACTTGTTATGTATCTACTTGCTTCTGCATGCTTATGCTCACGACACGGTTTTCAATGCATGCTTATGATTCGATTTTATCGATACACATGTGCTTATCCTTGCACGCCATCTGGCTTTCGTCTCACCACTCGTCTGAGGAGTTCTGACTCCTCTGGATCCTCATGTCCAGGTCCTGGAGCTTGGACCGAAGGGGACCATCTTGCTGAGGACCAAGCTTACTTCTGTGGAGCAGACAGATGAACTGTAGCTCCAGTCCCATCCTTGCTCCCCCTGGTTGGCTCGCGGCTTCTCCAGTTATCTCGTTAGCGCCCTTTTGTACTGTTCATATATGTACATCTCTTTGTATTCTCCCATTTGCGCCTATCAGGTGATGTAATATTATTGTAATATTTATCACCTCTGGTGATAACTTTGTAATTGTACTCATATGTTGGAATGTATAATGCACCACTTGCTTCCGTACTCTGATTCTTGCCTGTACTGATGCTTAGCGTATATACGTGAGGGTATTTCTGACCTACGTATATACGTTGCAGTGACGTCTCCGTACCCGCAGGATCGGGGCGTCACAACTATCCTGGATAGTCACGAAGGTAGATCCGATTCCATCATCATCTTTCATGTCCTAGAGTCTTCACTTCAGTCGAAAGCTGTTACTTTGCACCCGGAGATGCTTTCCTTGTGATGAGCGGGAAGGAAGTATGGGGGTGTTCCTCTGGATGTGGTCAATGAAACGCTTCTTCTTCTAGAGCTTTGACTCATCCTCGGTGGGATGGTGATGTGATATCATCACTGATTGTCATGCAGGCCTCCGTTTAGTCTTCAGAGCACAACTAGGGCTTCGGTTGACTTCCTAAGAGTTCTGGATTTTTAGTGAGAGGGGAAGATTTTTCATCTAAAGGATCTCTTGTGTGAAGGAACCTCTTAGAGTTTCTTCCGGGATCTTCTGGGCAGTGGTGTGAGCAACGGGATCCTGCCTTCTCACAGATGTTTGCTAAAAAGTGTGCTATCATAGTTCAAAGCTGAGGTTGGACATTGACGGATGGAATGATTAAATTTCCTGAATTTTTTTTCTCAAAAAAAAATGCAAATATGGAATTGTAATGGAGTTTTTGTATTACGCATGTTAAATGTAATCAAATATGTATACTTGATAGGATGTCCTCCGAATGGAAGGATTCTATATAATATTCTTCAGAATGAAAATGTTTGTTTGGATTTTGCCTGGTTCACTTTACTATTAGCTTTGTTTGGAATTGATTATATCTCCTTGAATTGTTTGCTTTTGGCTTCAGGATGTTTGATTTGGCATGTAGTTGGCTTGGAAGAATTGCAGTGTTGTCTCTAAATGGGGGTTTGTCCCATCACCGGGACCTGTAAGTCTGTCCTTTGTGTGGGAAAAATCCTAACAGTGGAGTTGGATTCACGTATGCCTTCGAGTGGGAGAAATTCCATCAGCATTGCTGTGAACATGAGACTCTGAGAGGGAAAAATCCCAACAGCAGAGTTGGCCTCCGAGTGGGGAAAATTCTAGCAGCGAAGTACGAAATTTGATAGGGCTCTAAGAGGGAAAAATCCCTGCAGCAGAGTCGGCCCTCCAAGTGCGGGAAGTCTCAGCAACGGAAGGATGATGCGTATACAGCATGCAATGACACAACTTGAATTAAACGTTAGATGCAATGACATAATGAAATGTAAGGCATAATGTAAATAGACGAGGATGACAAGATTATGTACGTATAGTTTTTAACCACACGAAGCTAGTACCTCGAGAGAATAATTCAAATAAGAAAACTCTCTCTCTCTCTCTCTCTCTCTCTCTCTCTCTCTCTCACACACACACACACACACATCGTGTGCCAGGGTGGTTATAGGCCAAACACATACAATCACATCGTCCCGGATGATTAACACATGCATACATTCACAGAGGTAATGTTCAGATAATACCTGAGTGATCGTGCCCTCTCTGGTACCCTGGATGCTTCCAGCCTGTGATTACATGAAACTAGTACGTCGAGGGGATAATCCAAATAAGAAAATCCTCATGTATATACCTTATGTTTCATGCAATTATGGCTCTCTGGATCGCTTGCTTGCAAATTGAAAAGGGCCTGAAGTATGAGTGTCACCCAGCGATAAATTGGATGCTTCTACTTCGAGTGAAAAAATCCTAGTAGCGAAGTGGCGATCTGGTATCTCCAAGTGGGGGAAATCCCATCAGCAGAGTTGTTCCTCTGAGTAGGAAAATCCCATCAGCGGAGTTGTTCCTCCGAGTGGGAAAAATCTCATCAGCGAAGTCGGGCCAGCAGTTTCTGAGTGGGAGAAATCTCATCAACAGAGCTGTGGAACTGGAGGGACCTAATGTGGAGGTACAACCATCGACAAATTGGTTGCGTCTGAGTGGAGTAAGATGCACAACGGAGTGGTGATTTAGGTCTCCGAGTGGGCGACACTCTCACAATGGAGGGTTTTAACTGCTCGTATTCTAACCGAGATGGAGCCCGTAGGTTGGTGCTTGCGTTGCCGACTCAGAGTGGAGGACACTCCCACTTCGGGATATACAAGCATCAGGGACTGGTGGGAGACATTCCCATTAATATGACAGGGATTCCGAGCGGGGTACACTCCTACAGCAAGAGGTTTCGATTCCCGTAGGCTAATCGAGAAGGAAGCCGGCAGAACGGTGCTTACGTTGCTGACTCCGAGTGGGGACACTCCCACTTTAATGCATTTTGGTTCATTTTGATGCATATACGTACACATATTTGTAATAATATGTACATATTGTTTATATGTGCATTGTTTAACTATTATGTTACAGATTTATAATAATATGTACATATAACATTCATACCTGTATACAGGTTACAGGTATTACGTACAGGATATTGTGAAATTAAATAATACATAATTTTCATGTCGGTTGCTTTTAAAACCGACGCGAAAAGTTTTTTATTTATACATGTGTAACAACCCGATTTTTTTTTTTATCATAATTCGTGATTTATAAGATCATACATGATTATTTGAGGGATCATCAATTTAATATGTTGTGATAAGATTTTTTTTTTTTTGTGAAAACTTGGAAAGAGGATAAATTTAGGAAATTGATCATATATATATATATATATATATGTGTGTTAGGTATATGTGAAATTTTGTGAATACGATCATCCTTGAATGAATACATGTATATATATATGAGTATATAATAATAATTTTTCACAAAATTGTTCATGCTAATATATGTAACAATATATTAGTATATTGTGTTTGTACAAGAAAAATACCATCTTATACAATACCATAATATTGTATTCTTGAGATCATGTGTGATGAATGGCCTAGATGAGATTGAGTTTAGTGTTAGAAAATTGGATGGCTAGGATGAACTTGATCTTTGTGATGGTGTGTTGGCAATTAAAGGGAGAGATTGGGTTTTGTGAGGAGACAAATGGCAAAAGGGGAAATAAAAAAAAAAAAATTTCCCCATTTCCCCCTCCCTCTCAACCGCAGCCGACCCCTCTCTCTCTCTCTCTCTCTCTCTCTCTCTCGCGGCTGGGCTGGGCGACGCAAGAGGCGGCGCGCGAGGAGGCGCGCGCGGCAGCGCGCGCTGGCTGCGCGCGCAGGCCGCGCTGCGGCCGGCCAGGCCGCAGCCAGGCGGCGACGGCGGCTGGCCGGGGACAGCTGGGTGGTGGCCGGCCATGTCGGACGTTGGTGAGTGGGTTTTCCCTCTTTCCCTTTTATTTTGTTTTCAAAGTTTATCTCTTGAAAACCCTAGATCCTTGACTTATTGAATTTGGAGAAATTTTCCTTGAGCTATTCATACAATTATTATTTGAAAATTTATGATCTTTAATACATGTGATGACCTAAATGGGATCTAGAGATTCATAGAGTTAATCCATTGTAGGCAATTGATGGGTAGGAGGTGCATGAAGGGGTATGTCATGTGGTAATGGGCTTATCAATTTTCAGATCTAGTGTAAATCTCAACCCTAGAACTCCCAACCTCACTTTTTAAGGTGATGATGATGAACTTTCACTAAAAGTTTGTGAGACTAAATTTTGAGCAAATTTTATTTTTCTTAATTGGGTTGAATTCTTAAATGAATCATGGGCAATGCATGATGAACCTCAGTGACAACCCTAACCCTATGTGAAAGCATAACGAGGAAAGAAGGATTATGGTTTTGAGTTAGTTTAAATTTTACCTAGAAGTATACTCCCTTGTAATTTGTGTATGATTCTATCTTGTGAAATCGAACGGAGGTTGGTATTGATTTTCAATAAGTAAACGAGATTAAGCCAAAAATTTAGGTGACATCATATCAAAAGTTTAAGTATCGATTAATGTGATATTAATAGAAGACAAGATTAATCTAAGCGTGGAATTAGTGTCATAAATTCATGGGTCGTTACGATTGGGGAGATCAAGTTATAGATCTCTCCTAACCTTTAGTGTAGATGGAGGATCTTGAAGCTTCTCACACTTGTGAGGGTTGAACCTCTTACTATTCTTACAAATAATCTGTGCAATTGAATCAAGATTTGATCTTGGTCATGTTAATGAGATAAGAAGCAAAATTTTTACGATATAAGTTAAACTATGAGGTTGTAGGTGACTTAAAGAGGGGTTTGTGATAAATCATGTAGTGATCGAACTAGGAATACTTTTATAAATATTTCTCGTGACCAAAAGTCTAAATAATTTAGTTCATGACTTACTTATAATCTAAATTAGATGAAGAAATAAAATAAAAAGTGAAGAATTTGCTTAATAGAGCACCTTTGAAATAGTAACACAAATCTGTTAAAATCTGTCCAGATTTGAGACCTGAAACATGGGGTTTCTTTCGTAAGGATATTTAATGAGAAATAGGTCGTGTGATATATCGTTGGAAAGCTAATCGAGTCTACTTTCCAACCGCGCTTACGGTGTCCTAATCCAATGTCTGTGCTGGGAATTATCACTGGAACTTGATAACTTGTCGAAAGTGCAAAGTTGCAGAATTTTAGATGTCTAAATGATTTTCTGTTTATTTCAGCTGTTCATGTGAATTAAGTGGGTCATTTAATATATTGCTAGAAAGATCAATAAATCTAAGTTTTAAAGGAAGTCCCTGCTCTCATTCTAATATCAAAAGTAGAAGTTACGATAAATCATCTTCGATTGTTAGGGAGGTCAGATCCGATGAAACAGATTTAGGTGGATCTATGGGAAAATTATTGGAAATTATACAGGCATGTTGTGCTGAGTTTAGAACTAATCACTCTTCTTCAGTAACGCATGTTACGAACACGGTATGTCATACTTATTTATTTAAATGGACTACTTTAAATTAATGTTTCATAACGAGGTTGCATGTACACTCAGTGTGCTGGTGTTTATCCTTAGACTCAGGTTTCGTTAATTTTATCAAAAATAAGGAATTATTGTGTTATGGACTCCAAAAGATATATTTCATCCTAACACATAATTTCTTTGGTGGCCTAATAACTGGACTGTTAATAGAGTATTATTGGCACATAGTCAGTAGAAATCTCTGAAGCGCCGAAAGTAAATGGTAAGGATGATAGACTGATAAATTGTAATTCACTGATAATTGGTCAAGTTATCGACCAGCACTAAATTGTATGGACAATAGACTAATAGATGAGTGAACATGAATACTAATTGAAAGGAAAGATTTTCTTATTGTAATATTAAAGAGTTGTATTCCAATTAACTAGTACCTATGAGACATTTGTTTCTCCTTATAGTCTCAACTTAACCATCCTTTTAACCAGGATGTTTGTGCGAGTAATACTTTCGCATACCGATAGCATGTGCCCCATAAGGTGACCAAACTTATGAGATACTTGAAATAAACACTTTCAATCGTATGTGCTATATCGTTTCAATTCTTAATGGTTTCCTTTCTCTTTTGAGTATCATGTCTTGATTTACGTTAGGGGTTAAAGAGTGATTGTGGCGTTCACATTATTCTAGTTAAAAGGGATAAACTGATTATCTGAGACGATGATCAATTCTATGGGCGTAATAATGAATGTTTTGAAATCTCGTATATGAAGATTTGAAAGTGAGAAATATGGGTATGTGGCATATGTACATATGTACTATCTGGTCGTTATGCATGTGTGAACCATGTGAACATGGTCGTTCCTCTGTTCAAATACATTTAGAGCATTACATAGAAAGCACCCATATTATATATCTTCACACATATACCATGTTACAAGAATAAAGGGATAATAAGGCAGGATTAGTGTAGCACCCCGTACCCGGGATACGTACCCAGATACGAGTCCCAAAATTTTTTCGACCATATTGCTCAATTTTCTTCCTATATGTGTTTTTAAGTTGTGATTACTTATATTTTTGAGTATCGGATCTGAATTCTCAGACCAAGAGTAAGCCCTGACCCGGACCGGGAACCCGATACCAGCCAGTAGCCCGATTTGACTTTCTGGTAGTCCGATTTGACTGATTTTAGTTTCAAAGAGTGTTTTCTAATATTTTAAATTTTTCATGATTTTCTGAAATTTTTCGAAATTTTTCTGCAAAATCTCCAAAACCGGTGTCGGTCGGCATCGCTGACCGATTCCTGAATTTTTAGTTTTCAAATGGGTTTGAATTTTTAGAAACGGCTTTCACAGTACTTCTTAGAATTTCATTTTCTATCTAAATACATTTTTCTTAGATTTTTCTAAATTTATCAAAATTTGACCGATTCTGGTATCGGCCGGTATCGCCAGAAAATTCCAGGATTTTTATTTTGAAAATTACATCGAATTTCTTGAATCCGATTTCATCATGTATCTTAGAATAATATTTTCTATTTTTGAGAATTTTTCGGTGCGTTTCTGAAACAGTCAAATTTTCGTCTTATTTAAATAATAATATTTTTACCGACGATTTCTTTTCTGGTTTTTCCCTCCTCCACTCTCCTACTTTATGCTACCAGAAATTTTAACAAATAAAATATATAATAATAAAATTTTTTAAATATTTTATTTCCTTTTTCTTATTTTTTTCAATTTTCTTTCTTTTATTTCATTTTCTTTTATTATCATTAATTTCTTCCCATTTATCGGCTTAATCCACGCCCGCTGTCGCCCGCCGCCGCCCGACAGCCATAGGGATGCGCAGCCCTATCACCTCCCCCTAAACTATCAAATCCTCCCCCTCATCATCTATTAAACCACCAATATCTCCATTTCATTTCAAGGAAAATCCAAATCCAAAGAAATAACTTCATCTTCCTCCTCCAAACAAACCCACTCACGCACCACTACCACCGCCGCCTCCACCTTCACCACCACCGCCTCCGGCCACTCCTAAGCCACCCAATCAACTCCCCAACAACTCCTCTTCACACCACCATCCCCTTCCACCACCAACAACCTCTCATCACCACCAATTTCATCAAAACCCACCTCCATTACCACAACTTCATCTCCAAAATTCAACATCACCACCACCAAATTCCCCACTCTAATCAACCCAACATCATCTCCTCCTCCTCCTCTACCTCCCCACAACCTCCAATCATCATCACAACCACCACCACCATCATCTTCCACCACCACCAAAATAACCCAACCACAACAAAACATCAAACCCAACACCACCTCCCTCTCCCCACCGGCCGCGCGCGCGCCCTGCACCACCGGCGGCGGCGCCGCCGCCGCTAGGCCGCCGCCAGCGGTGGCCGCCGCCGGACCGCCTCCTTCTTCTCTTTTCTTTTCTTTCTTTCTTTCTTCTTTTCTTTCTTTCTTTCTTTCATTCAAAACTCCAATCATTCCCTAAAAAAACACTTTTCCCCCCTTTCCAAAAATACCCTCTACCATTCCTAAAAATCACTTCCCTATATTTACAAACCCACCCCCCTTCCATTTTAATTTCTATTCCCTTTTATAAACACCATATTTTTCTCTTTTCTCTCTCTTCTTCTTCCTACAACTTTCTCTCTCCTCTATCTCTCCTCTCTCATTTTTCCTCTAATATTTATATAAATATTTATAATTTTATATCTTAATATACAAATTACGGGCTAGTGGATTTTCGTGCGGGACGCCGATTTTCTGGACTTTTGACCGGTATTTCACCCCGGTTTCAGGCGAGTGCTTATTACTAAATAAAAATAATTACCCTTGTATTTATAATATGATATTGACATGTGGATGTTTTAATATGCCTAATACTTGCTATGATAATTTTTAGTACATGACTCCATGCTATATTTAACACCGGTATTTGTCACGCTATACTTGACCCGGTATTTGCCATGCTATATTTGACCCGGTATTTGCCATGCTATATTTGTCCCGGTGTTTGCCATGCTATATTTAATACCGATAATTACCATGCTATATTTAATACCGATAATTGCCATACCATATTTAATACCGTTAGTTGCCATGCTATAGTAATATCGTTAATTGCCATGCTATATTTAACACCGTTAATTGTCATGCTATATTTGACACTTGATATGTGACACCGGTATATGACATGCTATATTTACCACCTGATATATATATAACACCTGATACCTGACACCTGGCACCTGTATTACCTGGCATATTCATGATTATTATGTGACCGGACATCTGGCACTCCTGTATCTCCTGTACTCCTGTATCTCCTGAGCTCCTGTACTCCTGAACCCCTGAAATAGGGAGGCTCCTGACATTACTCCTGATATTATACTCCTGATATTATACTCCTGTTAACTCCTGTAGTTGGATAATCATGATTACACTATATACACTTTTGGACATTATCTTTAAACAACATGTATAATAAAATACTCAACTTTCACTGGGTGGGGAAACTGATGGACACCGGTTGATGTCATATTTATAATGGTATCTGAAGTGTCGTGTGGGGCGCGTAATGATAAGTCCCCGGAAGCAGTAGCCTGAATCTGAAGTGTCGTGTGGGGCGCGTAATGATAAGTCCCCGGAAGCAGTAGCCTGTACTCCTGAGCATAGTCCCTAGCTGAGATGGGACCCACTATAAATATGAGCCATCAGATTTATCAGTTTCCAAATAATAACTCGTCTTATTCATAAGTGGATGTATGTGTGCTGGTTAGCACATACAAAAGCATATGAATCGGATGAATAACATAAAACAACCAAACAGTAGTAATGTTAGGAACATGTGATATTTGGTCTCTCCTTTGTTCGGGTCCTGATACTCACATATCAGACCCGGGTAAGTTCTACAGAGTGCGAACTCTAGTATGGACTATCAGTGATGTGAGACACTGGTAGGGAGGCGATTAAAATATCAGATGGTACTGACTATTATTACTGGATTAATTAAAAGCTATACTTTTATATTCTCCAGTTACAGTATTATGTTCTGAGTTGACACCATGCATTATGACATGATATATGTGGCACAAGGATTATTACTGACACACCTTAGTTCTGTTACCCTGAGGGCAACTCAAGTTGTATGAACTCAGATGATGGTGACACCGGATATGTGGTATATAGATAAGGGTTTCCTTGTTTGGATTATCCCCTTGACGTATCACTCCATGAATCCATAATCTGAGCTTATATAACTAGTTTTGCCCATGTTTATATTTATCGCGTGTTTAGTGCATTTATCACATGTTGTCATATTTTGTCGCATGATCATGTGTACCTATACTCTCTATACCGCTTTTCATGTATATTTTTCCGATTTAGACTTATTGTTATACATGTACTTACTTGATCTTAGATTTACTGTCATTTTCCTTATATTACTTGTCATTTCCTGTACCTGCATGCCTGAACCACGTCACTTGATCATGTACACGTGTGCTTATTATGCACGCCATTTGGCTTTATAATATGTACTCGCTGGGGTTGCTAACAACCCTGGATTCTCATGTCCAGATTCCAGAGTCTAGACCCTGGTGGCTTGGCTGTAGCTGATCGGAGCGCGCAGCGGATCCTCCTGTGGTGGTCCGAGTGTAGCAGAAGTTTGGGCGTCGTCATAGCTCTTCCTCCCAGCTTTTCTCCTGCTTAGCTCTCGAGGTCCCTCTAGTCGTGAGCATCTTTCAGTTTTATTATGTATGCCCCTTCATGTACTATACTCTTGTATTTTCTAGTGATGTAATATTTGAAAGATCACCTAGAGGGGGGGTGAATAGGTGATGGCTAATCTAATGGTCACTTATGAACAAATAATGCGGA
This sequence comes from Agave tequilana, assembly GCA_038442645.1. Taxonomy (NCBI): domain Eukaryota; kingdom Viridiplantae; phylum Streptophyta; class Magnoliopsida; order Asparagales; family Asparagaceae; genus Agave; species Agave tequilana. Next base: position 18,585 of record JAVJIF010013782.1, read on the forward strand.
ATTTAAAACTAAGATGACCAAATTAAACTTCTTTTAATTAAACACTTATGTATAACACAAGAGTGTTGCCGAATTCCCCTTGCGAGGCTCTGGACAAGCTCCTCTAGATTCCCCTTGAATGGGTTGAGGTGCCGCGTTGGCTCTCTTGGTTGAATACTAGTGTTAACAACAATCCCAAGCAAGTATAGCAATTTAAGCACAAGGGTATATCAAGCATGTAAAGTAAAGACAATGAAAGTAATGCAAGATATAAAAGAGACAAAGAGAAAAGAGAGCAAGAGTGAGCAATCGCAAACACAAAGGGTTTGTTTCGAGGTTCGAGCACACTTGCTCTACATCCCCGCCTTCGACACACGAAGGATTTCCACTATGCACGATCCAACCGGATCTCTCCTTGGTGCCGCAACACCTACAAGCCCTCGGACTCCCAAGTCCCTTACACACCACAAGCCACCGGCTCGTCGAGGCCGCACCTCAAGCTACAAGTCCTCACTAGGACCCAACAACACCAAGTCCTCACTAGGACCCGAAACAAACCGCGAACACAACCGTCCGCCTTCTCAAAGAACAAAGATGAACTTTGGTGATCACAACTCTTGATCACCTAAAATCCTCTCACAATAACACTCCTATAGAATGAATAGCTCAATGGATGCTCAAGTGTTTGTGTGAGAAAGCAAGGAAAGAATCTTTGGTGAAAAACACAAGAAAATCTCTTTTACACTCTTTGATAAAACTCTCCTTTTAATTGGAAGTATTGACTCTAATTTTGTGGAGAAAAACCCTTCAGAAAGACTGGGAAAAACTAGCTCTAAGGTCTCCAAAAATCTTGGCTTAAAACAATGACAAAACCCCCTTTTATAGAGGCCAGAAAAATCTGACCGTTGGGCTCTGTCAGAGCTACCGGTCGACCGGTCCGGTCGACCGGCAACGGTCAAAAATCCGACCGTTGCAGCCTCCGGTCGACCGACCCGGTCGACCGAGCAACTGGAGAAGAGAGTAAACTCTCTGTCGGTCGACCGGCCCGGTCGACCGATATTTCCCGAGAGCAAAGCTCTCTGAAGCGGTCGACCGGCCCGGTCGACCGTTCTCCAGTGCACACTGGCGTGCACGTCGTGCACGTCCGGTCGACCGACCCGGTCGACCGGCCTCTGTCAGTTCTGAAAAATCAGAACTGGCAGAACCAGAAAATAGGGATTAAGGATTGGTCTTGTGGCTTAATAAAATCCCAGAAATTCACAGTAAATCCAGAAAAATAGTTTCAATCAAAATAAAAACTGTTTTTCTAAAAATATGTTTTTCTAACACTTGTTTTTCCATAACTTCACAAAATACAAAAACAAGATATTTTGAACTTATAAAGCAAAGTGTGTATGGATATGATCCACCACACAATCAAGATGAAATATCTAGTTTTTGACATAAGGCTCTAAACATGGTTTTGGATATAAGATATGTATACATGAATACCAAAAACCAAATTGTATTTTATCACAAATAAAAATCTTTTCTTAACTAGGAAAATCTTTTATGAAAATCATTCTATCAAGAGTGTGTGTGTGATATAGACTTGAGCAATCCACCAATCTATTCTATCCTTTACATTTTTATCTAAAACAAATAAAAATCTTATACCTAGACACAAGTCTTCATCTTCTTGAAGTCTTCACTTGAAGGCTTCTCATCTTCTTGACTTGGTCCAAATGCAATCCACCGAGCTCATCTCTAGATGTGTTCTTGATGCATAGGCTCGTGAATCAACCGGTGCTAGCTTCCAACTTGTCTTTAAATCCTTTGTTGAAGCTCCACACCTACTAAGATCTTGATAAAGAATCTGTCACTAATTAAACACAAGATCATTAGTAATCATGACTTCATGAGTTGATCATCATCAAAACTAGGGTGATAGGCCTTTGGGCCAACAATCTCCCCCTTTTTGATGATGACAAAACTCATGAAGTTATATATGCATGGATTAAAGTAAAGCTTCAAAGAAGCTCCCCCTTAACTCATGCATACCAAATAAATAATAGATATGGCAATAAAAGCACATGACATGTATGCAATGTAGGAGATGCAATCATAACAAAAATCAAATCTTAAGTCAAATCTTTTGCTCCTAATTGCAAGACAACCTATATATGCATAAATACAAATCTTATACAACCTTAAGTAAGGAAGACAAATACATCTCCTCCTTAAGTAAGGAAATCATGCATATAACTCAAATACTTCTCCCCCTTTTTGTCAATCATCAACAAAGGGTTCAAAATAAAAGCAAATCAAAACAAATTTTTCTCCCCCTTTTTGTCAAAAACAAAAGAATCAAGAAGGGGTAAATACAAATCAACCAATAAAGATTTATATGCGATATACATTCATGAAGAGGAAGACGTTAAGTTAGCTTCCCTACAATGTGCATTGCATGAAAGAGGGATGTGAAGCCCTAATTCACACAACACAACTATGTAATGCATAGAAGGAGATGTGAAGCTCCCCCTACACACGTATATCATATAAAGAAGAGATGTTAAGCTCCTCAATTTAGAATATACTCAACATGAATCTATATGTAAGAGAGATGTTAAGCTCTCCTTGCATATAGGAAATTCAAAACAAAACATTTTAAATTATTATTTTTTTTTTTTTATCAAAACAAAATTTTGAACTTTTCCCAATAAAACAAATTTTGAACCAATCATAATTTGTAATTTTGATACCAATAGAAAATAGCACTTGAAGATGTGTGATATCAAGTTATCATTGCAAAATCTTTTAATGTTTCAAACATATTGATATCAATTGTAATCATATAACAAATTTGAAGTTGAAGCATATTGATACCAAATGAAAGATCTAAAATAAAATCTTTTTATTTTTCATAAGTTTATGCATAGTTAATATAAGGTGTTAACTTAACTTAGCATAAACTTTTGTGTTTTAAGAATGTACATCAATTGTAAAGCAAGCACAGGGAAATCATATATATATATATATGTGAATAGATAAGACCAATTTGAAAATTAGGGCATACATATATAGGAACCAAAATGTGAGTAATATACCAATTGTAAAATTAACATTGTAAGTCATGTATATACTCATAACCAAAAATTGGTAGGTTTGAAAAATAGTTATGTTTAAGCACTACCAAATTTGAAGAATAAATAACTAGTTATAAATAATTTTTGAAAAACTAGTTAAAGATCCTTCACAAGCATGAAATCATATGTTATTCATGAATTATACTAAATACATACAAGTTTAAGCACTCATAGTTCATAAAGCTCAAAAATTATCTTTTATCATAAAAGATGAGTGTTCAAAGGTTATGTAAATAGTATTTTCATGAAAGTTGTCATTGAAGCTCAAATCACATAGAAATCATTGTTATCAAATCAACACAAAATTATTTTTATTAAAAACTACAATCTTCATGGTATATGTATGAATTATACAAATCTAACAATACACATACATATCCCAAAATTGTAAAAGAGTCTATCAAATATTTGCATGAAAGCTAGAGACTCACGGGTATACATGTATATTTATTAGATTTGAATTAAACACACATATACATGAAGTAAAATCAAAGATAGGCATAACAAGTATAAATGACCGAATCATCAAAACTAGCCTATACACATGCATATAGTGGATACAAATGAGCATGAAGTCCAAATATATATTAGTCAATTGTAGTTCACTATACATATATGTATAAATGCAAGTTTTGACGCATTCTACATTTAAGCATGTAAATGCCACATGAAGCACATAAAATCTTAAAACATGAACATGCTATGAATGATATTATGAAAATAAAAGTATGTACATAAATAAAATAGGAGTTTAGAAATTGTTACCAACTCCAAAGCTCCTAATGTGGTGGCCTTTCCACCAAAATTCCTTGATAGCGATGCAACCCAAAAGTATGTCCATCATGTCCAAGTGCATCTACTACCAAGGTACCATCCCTCTCACGTTTTGAGAGAGCCCTCACCTACATCACAAGCAAAAGGTGGGGGTTTTGGTACCCATATTTTCTTGGGTCCTATGGGTTAGTCTTGTAAGAAACCCAAGCATTTTTATTTTTATCAAAAATAAGAACATTTAACCTTTCATAACAAATTTTCTTAGATGGCCTTTGCGGCCACAATGTGTACATATGTACACCTTAGCATGATACTTATGAGTGTGATTGTGATCGTGTTGTGCAACATAAGCATGATGTGTATGTGCATGAGCATGTGGAACTTGTTTCTTTTGAAACAAGGATTCCAATCTAGTATGATTGAATGCACAAGTGCTTAAATTAGAGCTCAAATTATTTATCTTATTTTTCAAACTATTTATCTCATTTGAAGTGGCATGAAAAGCATGATGAGATATATGATCATTTTTCTTTTTCTTTTGAGAAATATTATCTTTTTCTTTTTCAACAAATTTTCTTTTCAAAGTAATATTTTCTTGAAAAACGACTTCTTTTTGTTTTTCCACCATATCAATTTTATCTTTCAAAATAGTGTTCCCTTCACAAAGATCATTTAATTTAGACATAAGGGAAACATTTTCATTTTTCAAATCTTTATTTTCTTTTTCTAAGCATGCCATTTTATTTTCTAATGAATCTTTATCATTAAGCATGGCATCAAAATTCTTTTTCAAATTCTTGTTATCTTTTTCTAAACATGCAATGTTACTTCTAAATGAATCTTGTTCCTTATGCATGCAAGCAATTTCCTTTTTCAAATTTTTATTATTCTTTTTAATCATGTCATATTTCTCAAGCAATAACTGGCAAAATGAATTTAGCTCATCATATGACATAGTAGCATCCTCATCCTCGAATTCGGAAGTTACCTCAAGGGGTTATCCCCTTAGACCATGTAGCACTTGTTGGAGGTGTCGCTTCCAACATCCGAATCGCTCCCGGCATAATATAGATCCTTTTCGCCAAGGGAGGTGATGATGTTCCAAGCTATAAAAGCCGATTCAATGTTAGAAACCCTAGATAAATAATCATCATTTAGGGTACATTTAAGAGCATGAAGGGCTTTTGCATTAGCCTCAATGTACTTGCTATTTGAACAATAATCATTATTAGTAGTAGCAAGATAAGCATGAATTCCTAAGGCCTTGAGGTACAATGACATCTTAACCTTCCAAGTTTGGATGTTAAGAATATCAAAGGTGGGTGGTGACATGAAATCCATGGTGAGGTGTGTACAAATCTTGTGATTAGCCTAAAAGAGGATCTTTAACTCTAGGTTGTTAGACCTAATATCAAGAGCACTTGGCTCTGATACCAATTGAAAGATCACCTAGAGGGGGGGTGAATAGGTGATGGCTAATCTAATGGTCACTTATGAACAAATAATGCGGAATTTAAAACTAAGATGACCAAATTAAACTTCTTTTAATTAAACACTTATGTATAACACAAGAGTGTTGCCGAATTCCCCTTGCGAGGCTCTGGACAAGCTCCTCTAGATTCCCTTGAATGGGTTGAGGTGCCGCGTTGGCTCTCTTGGTTGAATACTAGTGTTAACAACAATCCCAAGCAAGTATAGCAATTTAAGCACAAGGGTATATCAAGCATGTAAAGTAAAGACAATGAAAGTAATGCAAGATATAAAAGAGACAAAGAGAGAAAGAGAGCAAGAGTGAGCAATCGCAAACACAAAGGGTTTGTTTCGAGGTTCGAGCACACTTGCTCTACATCCCCGCCTTCGACACACGAAGGATTTCCACTATGCACGATCCAACCGGATCTCTCCTTGGTGCCGCAACACCTACAAGCCCTCGGACTCCCAAGTCCCTTACACACCACAAGCCCACCGGCTCGTCGAAGCCGCACCTCAAGCTACAAGTCCTCACTAGGACCCAACAACACCAAGTCCTCACTAGGACCCGAAACAAACCGCGAACACAACCGTCCGCCTTCTCAAAGAACAAAGATGAACTTTGGTGATCACAACTCTTGATCACCTAAAATCCTCTCACAATAACACTCCTATAGAATGAATAGCTCAATGGATGCTCAAGTGTTTGTGTGAGAAAGCAAGGAAAGAATCTTTGGTGAAAAACACAAGAAAATCTCTTTTACACTCTTTGATAAAACTCTCCTTTTAATTGGAAGTATTGACTCTAATTTTGTGGAGAAAAACCCTTCAGAAAGACTGGAAAAACTAGCTCTAAGGTCTCCAAAATTTTGGCTTAAAACAATGACAAAACCCCCTTTTATAGAGGCCAGAAAAATCTGACCGTTGGGCTCTGTCAGAGCTACCGGTCGACCGGTCCGGTCGACCGGCAACGGTCAAAAATCCGACCGTTGCAGCCTCCGGTCGACCGACCCGGTCGACCGAGCAACTGGAGAAGAGAGTAAACTCTCTGTCGGTCGACCGGCCCGGTCGACCGATATTTCCCGAGAGCAAAGCTCTCTGAAGCGGTCGACCGGCCCGGTCGACCGTTCTCCAGTGCACACTGGCGTGCACGTCGTGCACGTCCGGTCGACCGACCCGGTCGACCGGCCTCTGTCAGTTCTGAAAAATCAGAACTGGCAGAACCAGAAAATAGGGATTAAGGATTGGTCTTGTGGCTTAATAAAATCCCAGAAATTCACAGTAAATCCAGAAAAATAGTTTCAATCAAAATAAAAACTGTTTTTCTAAAAATATGTTTTTCTAACACTTGTTTTTCCATAACTTCACAAAATACAAAAACAAGATATTTTGAACTTATAAAGCAAAGTGTGTATGGATATGATCCACCACACAATCAAGATGAAATATCTAGTTTTTGACATAAGGCTCTAAACATGGTTTTGGATATAAGATATGTATACATGAATACCAAAAACCAAATTGTATTTTATCACAAATAAAATCTTTTCTTAACTAGGAAAATCTTTTATGAAAATCATTCTATCAAGAGTGTGTGTGTGATATAGACTTGAGCAATCCACCAATCTATTCTATCCTTTACATTTTTATCTAAAACAAATAAAAATCTTATACCTAGACACAAGTCTTCATCTTCTTGAAGTCTTCACTTGAAGGCTTCTCATCTTCTTGACTTGGTCCAAATGCAATCCACCGAGCTCATCTCTAGATGTGTTCTTGATGCATAGGCTCGTGAATCAACCGGTGCTAGCTTCCAACTTGTCTTTAAATCCTTTGTTGAAGCTCCACACCTACTAAGATCTTGATAAAGAATCTGTCACTAATTAAACACAAGATCATTAGTAATCATGACTTCATGAGTTGATCATCATCAAAACTAGGGTGATAGGCCTTTGGGCCAACAATCTCCCCCTTTTTGATGATGACAAAACTCATGAAGTTATATATGCATGGATTAAAGTAAAGCTTCAAAGAAGATCCCCTTAACTCATGCATACCAAATAAATAATAGATATGGCAATAAAAGCACATGACATGTATGCAATGTAGGAGATGCAATCATAACAAAAATCAAATCTTAAGTCAAATCTTTTGCTCCTAATTGCAAGACAACCTATATATGCATAAATACAAATCTTATACAACCTTAAGTAAGGAAGACAAATACATCTCCTCCTTAAGTAAGGAAATCATGCATATAACTCAAATACTTCTCCCCCTTTTTGTCAATCATCAACAAAGGGTTCAAAATAAAAGCAAATCAAAACAATTTTTCTCCCCCTTTTTGTCAAAAACAAAAGAATCAAGAAGGGGTAAATACAAATCAACCAATAAAGATTTATATGCGATATACATTCATGAAGAGGAAGACGTTAAGTTAGCTTCCCTACAATGTGCATTGCATGAAAGAGGGATGTGAAGCCCTAATTCACACAACACAACTATGTAATGCATAGAAGGAGATGTGAAGCTCCCCCTACACACGTATATCATATAAAGAAGAGATGTTAAGCTCCTCAATTTAGAATATACTCAACATGAATCTATATGTAAGAGAGATGTTAAGCTCTCCTTGCATATAGGAAATTCAAAACAAAACATTTTAAATTATTATTTTTTTTTTTTTATCAAAACAAAATTTTGAACTTTTCCCAATAAAACAAATTTTGAACCAATCATAATTTGTAATTTTGATACCAATAGAAAATAGCACTTGAAGATGTGTGATATCAAGTTATCATTGCAAAATCTTTTAATGTTTCAAACATATTGATATCAATTGTAATCATATAACAAATTTGAAGTTGAAGCATATTGATACCAAATGAAAGATCTAAAATAAAATCTTTTTATTTTTCATAAGTTTATGCATAGTTAATATAAGGTGTTAACTTAACTTAGCATAAACTTTTGTGTTTTAAGAATGTACATCAATTGTAAAGCAAGCACAGGGAAATCATATATATATATATATATGTGAATAGATAAGACCAATTTGAAAATTAGGGCATACATATATAGGAACCAAAATGTGAGTAATATACCAATTGTAAAATTAACATTGTAAGTCATGTATATACTCATAACCAAAAATTGGTAGGTTTGAAAAATAGTTATGTTTAAGCACTACCAAATTTGAAGAATAAATAACTAGTTATAAATAATTTTTGAAAAACTAGTTAAAGATCCTTCACAAGCATGAAATCATATGTTATTCATGAATTATACTAAATACATACAAGTTTAAGCACTCATAGTTCATAAAGCTCAAAAATTATCTTTTATCATAAAAGATGAGTGTTCAAAGGTTATGTAAATAGTATTTTCATGAAAGTTGTCATTGAAGCTCAAATCACATAGAAATCATTGTTATCAAATCAACACAAAATTATTTTTATTAAAAACTACAATCTTCATGGTATATGTATGAATTATACAAATCTAACAATACACATACATATCCCAAAATTGTAAAAGAGTCTATCAAATATTTGCATGAAAGCTAGAGACTCACGGGTATACATGTATATTTATTAGATTTGAATTAAACACACATATACATGAAGTAAAATCAAAGATAGGCATAACAAGTATAAATGACCGAATCATCAAAACTAGCCTATACACATGCATATAGTGGATACAAATGAGCATGAAGTCCAAATATATATTAGTCAATTGTAGTTCACTATACATATATGTATAAATGCAAGTTTTGACGCATTCTACATTTAAGCATGTAAATGCCACATGAAGCACATAAAATCTTAAAACATGAACATGCTATGAATGATATTATGAAAATAAAAGTATGTACATAAATAAAATAGGAGTTTAGAAATTGTTACCAACTCCAAAGCTCCTAATGTGGTGGCCTTTCCACCAAAATTCCTTGATAGCGATGCAACCCAAAAGTATGTCCATCATGTCCAAGTGCATCTACTACCAAGGTACCATCCCTCTCACGTTTTGAGAGAGCCCTCACCTACATCACAAGCAAAAGGTGGGGGTTTTGGTACCCATATTTTCTTGGGTCCTATGGGGTTAGTCTTGTAAGAAACCCAAGCATTTTTATTTTTATCAAAAATAAGAACATTTAACCTTTCATAACAAAATTTTCTTAGATGGCCTTTGCGGCCACAATGTGTACATATGTACACCTTAGCATGATACTTATGAGTGTGATTGTGATCGTGTTGTGCAACATAAGCATGATGTGTATGTGCATGAGCATGTGGAACTTGTTTCTTTTGAAACAAGGATTCCAATCTAGTATGATTGAATGCACAAGTGCTTAAATTAGAGCTCAAATTATTTATCTTATTTTTCAAACTATTTATCTCATTTGAAGTGGCATGAAAAGCATGATGAGATATATGATCATTTTTCTTTTTCTTTTGAGAAATATTATCTTTTTCTTTTTCAACAAATTTTCTTTTCAAAGTAATATTTTCTTGAAAAACGACTTCTTTTTGTTTTTCCACCATATCAATTTTATCTTTCAAAATAGTGTTCCCTTCACAAAGATCATTTAATTTAGACATAAGGGAAACATTTTCATTTTTCAAATCTTTATTTTCTTTTTCTAAGCATGCCATTTTATTTTCTAATGAATCTTTATCATTAAGCATGGCATCAAAATTCTTTTTCAAATTCTTGTTATCTTTTTCTAAACATGCAATGTTACTTCTAAATGAATCTTGTTCCTTATGCATGCAAGCAATTTCCTTTTTCAATTTTTATTATTCTTTTTAATCATGTCATATTTCTCAAGCAATAACTGGCAAAATGAATTTAGCTCATCATATGACATAGTAGCATCCTCATCCTCGAATTCGGAAGTTACCTCAAGGGGGTTATCCCCTTAGACCATGTAGCACTTGTTGGAGGTGTCGCTTCCAACATCCGAATCGCTCCCGGCATAATATAGATCCTTTTCGCCAAGGGAGGTGATGATGTTCCAAGCTATAAAAGCCGATTCAATGTTAGAAACCCTAGATAAATAATCATCATTTAGGGTACATTTAAGAGCATGAAGGGCTTTTGCATTAGCCTCAATGTACTTGCTATTTGAACAATAATCATTATTAGTAGTAGCAAGATAAGCATGAATTCCTAAGGCCTTGAGGTACAATGACATCTTAACCTTCCAAGTTTGGATGTTAAGAATATCAAAGGTGGGTGGTGACATGAAATCCATGGTGAGGTGTGTACAAATCTTGTGATTAGCCTAAAGAGGATCTTTAACTCTAGGTTGTTAGACCTAATATCAAGAGCACTTGGCTCTGATACCAATTGAAAGATCACCTAGAGGGGGGGTGAATAGGTGATGGCTAATCTAATGGTCACTTATGAACAAATAATGCGGAATTTAAAACTAAGATGACCAAATTAAACTTCTTTTAATTAAACACTTATGTATAACACAAGAGTGTTGCCGAATTCCCCTTGCGAGGCTCTGGACAAGCTCCTCTAGATTCCCCTTGAATGGGTTGAGGTGCCGCGTTGGCTCTCTTGGTTGAATACTAGTGTTAACAACAATCCCAAGCAAGTATAGCAATTTAAGCACAAGGGTATATCAAGCATGTAAAGTAAAGACAATGAAAGTAATGCAAGATATAAAAGAGACAAAGAGAGAAAGAGAGCAAGAGTGAGCAATCGCAAACACAAAGGGTTTGTTTCGAGGTTCGAGCACACTTGCTCTACATCCCCGCCTTCGACACACGAAGGATTTCCACTATGCACGATCCAACCGGATCTCTCCTTGGTGCCGCAACACCTACAAGCCCTCGGACTCCCAAGTCCCTTACACACCACAAGCCCACCGGCTCGTCGAAGCCGCACCTCAAGCTACAAGTCCTCACTAGGACCCAACAACACCAAGTCCTCACTAGGACCCGAAACAACCGCGAACACAACCGTCCGCCTTCTCAAAGAACAAAGATGAACTTTGGTGATCACAACTCTTGATCACCTAAAATCCTCTCACAATAACACTCCTATAGAATGAATAGCTCAATGGATGCTCAAGTGTTTGTGTGAGAAAGCAAGGAAAGAATCTTTGGTGAAAAACACAAGAAAATCTCTTTTACACTCTTTGATAAAACTCTCCTTTTAATTGGAAGTATTGACTCTAATTTTGTGGAGAAAAACCCTTCAGAAAGACTGGGAAAAACTAGCTCTAAGGTCTCCAAAAATTTGGCTTAAAACAATGACAAAACCCCCTTTTATAGAGGCCAGAAAAATCTGACCGTTGGGCTCTGTCAGAGCTACCGGTCGACCGGTCCGGTCGACCGGCAACGGTCAAAAATCCGACCGTTGCAGCCTCCGGTCGACCGACCCGGTCGACCGAGCAACTGGAGAAGAGAGTAAACTCTCTGTCGGTCGACCGGCCCGGTCGACCGATATTTCCCGAGAGCAAAGCTCTCTGAAGCGGTCGACCGGCCCGGTCGACCGTTCTCCAGTGCACACTGGCGTGCACGTCGTGCACGTCCGGTCGACCGACCCGGTCGACCGGCCTCTGTCAGTTCTGAAAATCAGAACTGGCAGAACCAGAAAATAGGGATTAAGGATTGGTCTTGTGGCTTAATAAAATCCCAGAAATTCACAGTAAATCCAGAAAAATAGTTTCAATCAAAATAAAAACTGTTTTTTCTAAAAATATGTTTTTCTAACACTTGTTTTTCCATAACTTCACAAAATACAAAAACAAGATATTTTGAACTTATAAAGCAAAGTGTGTATGGATATGATCCACCACACAATCAAGATGAAATATCTAGTTTTTGACATAAGGCTCTAAACATGGTTTTGGATATAAGATATGTATACATGAATACCAAAAACCAAATTGTATTTTATCACAAATAAAAATCTTTTCTTAACTAGGAAAATCTTTTATGAAAATCATTCTATCAAGAGTGTGTGTGTGATATAGACTTGAGCAATCCACCAATCTATTCTATCCTTTACATTTTTATCTAAAACAAATAAAAATCTTATACCTAGACACAAGTCTTCATCTTCTTGAAGTCTTCACTTGAAGGCTTCTCATCTTCTTGACTTGGTCCAAATGCAATCCACCGAGCTCATCTCTAGATGTGTTCTTGATGCATAGGCTCGTGAATCAACCGGTGCTAGCTTCCAACTTGTCTTTAAATCCTTTGTTGAAGCTCCACACCTACTAAGATCTTGATAAAGAATCTGTCACTAATTAAACACAAGATCATTAGTAATCATGACTTCATGAGTTGATCATCATCAAAACTAGGGTGATAGGCCTTTGGGCCAACAATATTCCTGTAATATTGTATCACTTTCTATGATAACCATGTACTTGCACTATTTCTGTTGGAATGTATGTTATCACTGTGCTTCCGTCTCTGATTCTTGCCTGTACTGATGCTTAGCGTATATACGTGGGGGTATTTCTGACCTGCGTATATACGTCGCAGTGGCGTCCCCGTACCCGCCGGGATCGGGGCGTCACAATTAGAACTGAACACAACCTTGTGTAATAAGTGTTGCATTTAATGTAAAATTTTGAAACATGGTGTACAAGGGCATTGGCATGTGTCTCACTGAATAAGAATCATTATGATTGATATGAATATGATGGGTGTATATTACTTGATTTATGTACTTAATGTAATTGGGTGGCATGTTCTGATTAATTAATTGGTGTGAATACTCCTGTAATGATGCAATCTAATAGATAAACATTAATTGTGAGTATGATTGCTTTTGTAAGGGAATTGATGTGCATGATATATGAATCTTATGAAACTGGATTCGTTGGTTATTGTGTTGTTATATATGTACACATTGTGTTTTGGAGGAAGGGGCCGGGCGGGAGCCGGTAGGAGGGGGGAAGACGGTGGGATTGTTGTATATATATATATTGGAGGAAGGGGCCGTGCGAGAACCGGTAGGAGGGGGGAAGACGGTGTTATTGTTATATATACATGCTATATATATATATCATATTGGGAGGAAGGGACCCGTATGGCACGGGCGGAGTGCGAAGACGGTGTTATGATATACATTTAATTGCATCCTTACAAATGATTGATAATGAATGGTTATGTGTGATACAAATGTGTATGTGTGTGTGTGTGACACTGGGGGTATGATGGATGTGTCGTTGCATATGACAATGAAACCATCAGAATACAAGTTTAGTTCATTGAAATGAATACCATATATTGGGTAAAGGTGTGCATGTGAATCAGTGCATTACTTGAAGTGTGATGCGTTATTGCATTATGAGAAATATGATGTGATTATATGTTATAAAATTATGGCTTGTGATGTAAGTGTTATTTGAATGTATAAACTAGGTCTATGGCATAACTTTGGTGGTTGGTAGATTATAGCGTGGAATACTAGGCACGTGAGTAATACACACTATGTACACTTAAGGCGAGAGAGTTTGGCTATGTAACTCATAGAACTTATCATACATAAGGATGAAAATTCAATAAAGAAATTGGGAATACAATCAAAAGAGTCTGATCGTCCTCAGAAATTGTAGAGGCTGAGACCTTGATTATCAAACTATCGGATGCCTTCGATTCTTGCCTTCTTAATGTTCAGGTTTCTTTCGTTGTATGAATATTCATATTCTCTCTTTGAGATATTATCATTTCTTGATTTATTTCCTGACTCACTCACTGAGCTGTCGAGCTCACCCTCCCACAGACTGATTTATTGCAGGTTGCTTGGAGGCATGGGTCAGGGTTATGCTGCATAGGGTTCGTTCTGATGTCAATTCAACTCTTGTATTTTGGGACATTTGTGTTTGTGGATGATATATGTGGGTCATGGGAGGCATGATTAATCTTGTATATACATATGTGGAGAACCTTATGGTAGTTTCAGTTCAAGTTGACATTTGAGTTATTTTTATTGAGTTGTAACAATAAGAAGTGTATTATCTATATAATGCCCATGATTAGTTGAAAGTTATGAATTCTGAAAGCCTATGGATGCAGAGATAGAAACTCTAGAGTTTATGTTATTTTGTTTCTCCATAAGTAGGCTGATGTTAGCCGAAATTATTATATCTGTATTGGATATTATATCCGACCAGTAACTACAGAGGAGGTGCTGCCAAAATTTTTAAGAAATAAGGAAATGATTTGATTAATCGGTTTTGTAAGTGGAGGTTATGCAAATTGAGGATTTATTAAACTGGGACCGTTACAACATGTCTGTACCTTTTCGCATCGGTTCTTTTAATAACTGACGCTAAAATTATACTTTTAACGTCGGTTTTTGTATTGGTTCTTTTAATAACTGATGCTAAAATTATACTTCTAGTGCCGATTTCTACAAAAATCGACGTGTATATGATGTATTCCAAGTCGATTGTTACAGACAACCGATGTGAAAAACCTTAAGTTTTATAAACAATTGATTTTACACGTGGAAAATAATTTATTATCGGTTTATGTCAACCGATGTAAAATAGTTAATATGCCACGTCAGTTGGAAACTAATGTGGGCTTTTTACGTCACCTGCATAGAGTCGTTTAGGAACCGACGTCTATTGTTTACCACGTCAGTTTAAAACTGACGTGGTATCTTATTTCTGTTACAATGACGATAACATGGGTTGTAACGTCTCACAATACCTACGTGGTTTGGGGACAGCTTAGGGCGATCACCACTTGCGAAACGTGTGCATGTGATTCCTCACGTGACAAATCATTCTTCCATTTCTTCTCAAAAATCATTCTTTCAATTAGAAATTGAAAATAATGAAGAGTAAACTCCCAACGACAAAACACAAATGTGGGAGCCATCTTGAAATATGGAGTTTTGTGAGTTTTAATCTACCCAGAAACCATTATTTTAAGGGAACACCAGGTCCAGCTTTTTACTATTAGTTTTAAACTTCTATCTCAGTTCTAACCATAGATTAAGTATTTATTAATCTATTTTATTATTTGATTAATGATTTCATCACTTTTTTTAGATACTGACACGAGAAATGTCTTACAGTAACATGACAAAAGTCTGTAAGACACATGATTTATGAAAAAATCGCAACTACAAAATATGTAATCAATAGATAATTGAAGAAAGAGGTATTTGAAGGCAAGACCCACCGATACAAATTTTTCTCAATGTCTCGACTTTCCTTAAATTTCGTGCACATCTCAATAGTAAAAAAATTACATTATGGATTATACTTAAATGTACTCATTATAGGACTATTAAAACTAATACCCACAACTAATTATGCCGTGGATAACTCTAATTGGTTATGTGACTCAGCAGACAATGACTCCAGCGGTCATCCAAGAGCCAGCGCAACAATTGACAAGTCAGGTGGAGAAAGGACATGACATCAGCCAAGCTGACGGCAGCATGGGGTCACCGGTTGGTGACGCATACGAAATCACCACGTGAGAAACGTGAAACTGCTATTCAGCAGCTGACAAATCTGTCTTTTATTTGGACTGGGAGTTGCGCTCCACGAGCTCTTGCCAATTTCTCACAAGCTTCCTGGGCGATAATAATCAGCTGCATGGGACCCACAACATTCAAAGACACCTCAAGTGTAGCAATACGGGCTCCAATTGGCAGAGCCAGTATTTTAAAATGAGAAGCACAAAACAAAATAAACGATGGAGTGTGTCGTTAGCGGTCAACATCTTTTAAAAAATTAAGATATTTTTCAAAGGAGACCAGTGGCACATATCAAGTGCCAAGAGCGCTTTTCGGGTGGGATGAGGAGGGAGGGGCACGTGCCCCCTTGCCCCTTGGCTCCTCCAGTGGCTACACGCGTCCTTTTATTGTTTGCAATTACTAAATATAAGTAATTTTTCACTTGAAATGACATGATCCCTTTTGAATCTGTAAGAGCTCCTAAATCTAAGATAAAGGCTTCATTTGACAGCGAGAAATATCTGTGGGGCCCAATGCCTCAGAATGCATAGTTTTCATTAAATAGCATGTCGGACGCTTGCCGTGTTCAGTTTGTTTCACCTTTTTTTATGGGTTAGCTCTTTCACACGTGGTTGGTCGTCCATCAAAATTGATTGACGACCCGATGCAAAGAGACAGGAAATTAAAAAAAAAATACGTGATTTTAAGCTCACAAAACACGTTTTCATTTAATTTTTTTATTTTCTCTCTCTCGCATCGGGCCTTTCATCAGCTTTGATGGACAGCTCAACACGCCCAAAGGACCATCCGATCCTTCGCGCGTAAAAGCTAACCCACTTCCCTTTTTTATATACCAGTAATATAAACTATTAATTTCAGCTTTAATTAAGTTTTCTTTCGTACATAATATGACAGACTCAAGCCCGTTTCCTGTGGAGATAAACCAAATAACTATTAATGCTCACTAGATCGAACAAAAGGCTCGACGAATCATGGGCTTTGATGTCACTTGTTAAATTTTTGATTAAGACTTAATTCAAAGGGTGTGTAGTGAGATGAACACGCTAATATAGTTGAAGTTAAATTGACTCAAAAGGCAAACACTCTAGTAGAGTTTTGGGCCGTGTAATCTCATTTGAACTATATCCAATCACATTGCTACTCAATGCTAAGCTGCAAACTTACAATTTTTTCATTTATCAAAATCATCTATTCAATCCCAGCCAGATTAACATTCTCAGTTCTGTTTCCTCAAAATAAATATATAAATAAATTTCGCTTCTGACTATTTTCGAGACAAATACTATACAATAAGCTTTATGAGTTTTTTTCTCATCTCTAATTGCTCGTAATTAAATTTAAAATTATGCTATGGCCATTAAAATAATATCCCGACAAGAATAAATTAAAATAGGAACAGAGGCGACGTTTAGCCACTGAGACTTGGGTCAGTGGAAAAGGAGAGTATCATGACCTCATCTTTTTCCATACAAAGACTTAGACTCGCATTCGGGGAGTCAACTAGCATCAGTGTGTTCTCACAGATATCTTCCAGTGGAACTCACTATGAAAGAATGAATCCTAAGATGCGAGCAAAGACCTGAATTCATTAGTTAGTGGTTGACTGAAGAAAGCTAAAGCAACGTGTGAAGCTTTATGCAAAGGTTTGTGGAATGTTGAATTGGAGAAGAAATACGTGTGAAAAGCCTGAAAATTTCGGCGGAGACCAAAGACGCACCTTTTTTGCTACATTCTTAAGAGAGGACCAAAACGCATCTGAAATGACCATTGACAAGGGATTCAAAATACTTGTGATTGAGAAGACTTGAAATACATTTGAGAATTTTTCTCCAAAAAATATTTGAAAATAGTAAATATATATTAGAAAGGTTATATTCTTGGAGTAAATTGCAAAAAACTTTCTTATGCTTTTGTGAAATAATTTCATGTCTTGTTGAAATGAGAAGGAAGAGTTTACTTGAAAATATGCTTATACCACCGTAGAATTTAGCAATTTATCACGAATCTAAGATAATTCACAGATTGTTTGAGTCAAAACTAGAATACTACAAGTTTGATGTACGTAACTCTAATAAACAAACAAATTTTCAGCTAAATCTTACAATTATATTTTAGATTACTTAATTTGTTTCAGCCTGAAGTCTTTCACATGGCATTTTATCTGATTCGCAGCTCTCTTGAATCCAAATTAGTAGACAATTTACCAATACAATTGACAATCCAAATTAGAGGTCTGTACCAATACAATTGGCCTCTTTTTGCTCATGCATTATTCAGTGAGATGTGACCACATTATCTTTTTCATTCACCGCAGGTCGTTGGTTCGAGCCCTCACGCGTGTGTGATATTTGAATGTCTTCATACGCTTCTTGACTATAAAAGTCAAGATGCCGAGCAACAGAGAGAAAATAGAGAAACATGGCTGGTGTTAGATTAAAAGGTGAGCTCAGCTTCAATCAAACACATATTTGATTTTTGAGCAGACATTTACCTAACTTGTTTCCCGCGACTGGTCTCATGACACAAACGGAGTTGTGGACTGAACTTTCTCTAGGTCCCATCCTCCCAATTCTTGGCATAAAGGACGTGTGTTAAGAAAATATAATGAGGGAGCATGAAAATATATCATAGAAATAAAATAAGAATCTTTGTGGCATATCCCCTTTTATTTTATTCGTCTGAAATTTATCTTCATAATATATTTTTGGGTTATTTAAATTTGTACCCTTTAAATCTTTAGTATTTGAAAATTTACCACTTTCAAATTTTTGATGAAAGAAATTTACTCCTGAAATCTTTTAGATCTTAATAACATATCCCTGCAATTAGATTTTGAATGAAATAAGAATATTTTACCCGTTATGTACTTATCATTTTCTTTTTTTAATTTCTGTATGACCGAACTCAACTTCTATCTAAACCAAAATTCTTGTCCTTCTTCTATCTTCTTCTTTTTCTTCTTCTTTTCCCCTCTCTCTCTCTCTCTCTCTCTCTCTCTCAATCTCCTTGAATCTAAAATTTCTCCAAATTTCTCTTAAATTTCACTTTAAATTTTTTTTAGAAATTTTTTGAATTTCTTAAAGTACAAATGTGAAAAATCATTTTAAATGTAATTTTTTATGACAAATAAATAAAATAAAAAAGTACTTGGTTTAATAGAAAGGGGGAGGAAAATAGGTAAGGAATGAGATGAGTCTATAAGTTAAAGTCAGGATGTTTAATCATTTAAATAAGGACAAATAAGTTATTTTTTCAATAATTAAGCAAGTTAATAGAATTAAATGGGCAGCTTTGAAGATTTAAAAGATTTAGAGGATAAACTTTTAATATAAGTTATTTGGGGGAAATTTCAAAATACCAGAAATTTGGAGGGTATATATCTAAATAACCCTATATTTTTCCCATCGCATATGTGTTGGGGACGAATGCCTCCCCGATTCCGATCTCGACGAGCCGCAAGATCAATACCAAGCACACAAGATAGATACCACATACACAAGAAGAAGACACCATGATTTTTACGTGTTCGGTCAAATTCCGGCCTACTCCACAAGGCACCGATGTAAGAGATCACTATAGGAGATAAAATATAAGGATTACAAGAGAGAACACTCATCTCTCTAATATTTCCCTCTCCCTCTCATAGCACTCTCTCACATCCATCTCTCATTCTCACACAATGAGAGGAATCAAGTCCACCTCTTTCATTTCAAAGAGGTCCGATATAAGTGGTAGCACACACCATTTACACTTTCCAATAAACGAGGAATCCAAAGAGTCATGTGATAGACGGAAAGTCTTACACCGGATACGAGACACAACCCCAACAATCTCCTGTTGGAGGAGAGAGTACAGTAGAGGAAGTGAAGTCATGCCAGGTGCTGTTGAAGACTGCCAAGGAGTCTACGACGAAAGGCGACGGAACAGCAGGCAGGAAAAACGAAGCAGCAGCAGAAAAGACAGTGGTCGGTCGACCGGACCGGTCGACCGACGTGCACGAAGTGCACAGGTGCTCCCAGGTTTCTTCGGTCGACCGGACCGGTCGACCGAAGAGGGTCTTGGTTGCGTCGGTCGACCGGACCGGTCGACCGGAAAGGGTCTCTGTAAGCAACCCAACTCTCTGTTTGTTTCGGTCGACCGGCTCGGTCGACCGTAAGAGGGAGTCGGTCGACCGGCCGGTCGACCGACAGTCGGGTTTTGGGCGAAATCTGTTGTTTGGAAAGTTATGTATTTAAGCCCTGGTTGTAATTTTCTAGGGTCAAGAGTGCTGAGAAAAAGTATAGCTGTTGACTCTCTTGTGTTGATAGAGATCTAGAGCTATTGTAATCCATCTTCCATAAAGAAAACTCTCTCCGTGAATTGCCCCGAGGACGTAGGCAAGTTGGCCGAACCTCGTTAGATCTGGTTTTTGCGATTGGCTGTTCTTCTAGTTTGTTTTCATTGTTCTTGGTGATTGAGATCAGGTTGGATCTTCTAAGGGTTGTTGTCTCCGAGCACAACAAGTGGTATCAGAGCGTTCAGGTTACGCTTGGGATATTCTGAAGATTCGAAGGGCTCCAGATCTGATCAGGTGGAGATCGTGTGTCGATCTCAGGTCAGAGGCATTGGTGTTCAAGGAGATCGTGTGTCGATCTCAGGTGGACACAGGGAGGGCTCGTTGAATCAGGGGTGGAATAGATCTGGTGAGAAACTCAAGCTAGGGTTTCAAGGTAGAGGTAAAAATCACTTTTTTATCTCAGAAATAGATCTATTTTGCAAGTATTTGATCTTCCGCATAGTTAGAGGGTCAAGGAAAGGATCTCAATGGCAGAGGAATCTAAGTCTGTTAAAACAATGAACAACTCCAGGATTGAAGTTGTTAAGTTCAATGGAACTAACAATTTCGGGATGTGGAGGTGTGAGGTTATGGATGCGTTGAATGCACAGAACCTCGAGGACACGCTCCTTTTGGAGAAGAAGAAGGATACTACCACTGATGATGAGTGGGCAAAAATGAACAGGTCGGCATGTGGCCTGATTCGCTCATGTTTGTCACAAGATATCAAATATTCTGTTCAACATGAGAAGTCAGCAAAGGATATGTGGAATACCCTCGAGAAGAAGTACCTGACAAAGAGCGTGGAGTCAAGGCTGCAGCTTAAGAGCAAGCTGTATTTGTTCAGGATGCAGAGGGGAAGCACAGTAAATGAGCACCTCAACAGGTTTACAAAGCTTCTTACGGATTTGCTAAATGTGGATGCCATTATAAGTGAGGAAGACAAGTCAGTCATTCTTCTGAACTCTCTTCCACCGGAGGAGTATGAAATATTTACAATGACATTCATAATGGAAGGCAAACCTTAGACTATGATGAGATATCGTCAGCACTGATGAGTTATGAGAAAAGGAAGAATGAGAAACATTCTGGTAGATCTAGTTCATCAGCAGAGGCTTTGGAGGTAAGAGGCAGGAGCTCATCAAGGAAAGGCAAGGAGGTGAGAGGAAGATCGAAGTCAAGACCGGGCTTAAGGGATCTTAAGAAAGACCAGTGCATGTATTGCAAAGAGTTTGGGCACTGGAAAGTTGACTGTCCAAAGTACAAGGGGAAGAAGAAGGAATCAAAATCTGAGGCAAATCTGGCAAGAGTGACAAAGGCTGCTAGCAATAAATCACAGGCAGAGGATTCAGATTCAGATTCTTCGGTATTCTCGTTTTCAGTTACTACTCCTGTTGTAGGTTACTCGGGGGAAAACGAGTGGATCCTGGACACAGGTGCTACATATCATGTATGCCCTAATCGAGATTGGTTTACTAGTCTTGAGAAGCTGGAGGGATGTTCGGTCGTCATGGGCGATGATCATCCATGCATCATGGAGGGTGTAGGCACAATTCCTATCAGGATGTTCGACGGGATGGTAAGGGAGCTGAAGGAAGTGAGATATGTCCCTCAGCTGAAGAGGAACTTGATCTCAGTAGGTGTTTTGGAATCATTAGGGCTCGGAGTGTCTATTAAAGAAGGTGTTCTTAAAATGACGAAGGGCTCAATGGTGGTGTTGAAGGCCAACCGCAGGAATAATTTGTATTACTTGAAGGGTAGTACAGTGACAGGGCAGGTGGCAGCTTCGACCAGTTAGAAGGAAGATCTAACCCGGCTATGGCACATGAGGCTGGGACATGCAGGGGAGAAATCTATGCAAGCTCTTGTGAGGAAAGGGCTACTGAAGGGTGCAGAGACCTGCAAACTGGATCTGTGTGAACATTGCATCATAGGCAAGAAGACAAAGGTGAAGTTTGAAACAGCTTCACACTGCACCGAAGGCATTCTTGATTATGTGCACACTGATGTATGGGGACCCACAAAGACTGCATCAATAGGGGGAACCCACTACTTTGTGTCGTTTATCGATGATTATTCTAGGCGGTGCTGGGTGTACACCATGCGACACAAGAATGAAGTCCTAGAATTGTTTGTGAAGTGGAAGGTTAATCAGGAAAGGAGTACAGGAAGAAAAGTCAAGGTCCTTCGTTCTGACAACGGAGGAGAGTACAAGTCAGACCCTTTCCAGAAGCTATGTCTTGATGAGGGCATAGAGAGGCACTTCACAGTAAGGGAAACTCCGCAACAGAATGGGGTGGCTGAAAGAATGAACCGAACTTTGCTAGAGAAGGTTCGGTGCATATTGTCAAATGCAGGATTACCAAAGAAGTTCTGGGCTGAAGCTTTGGGGTATGCATGCCATCTCGTCAATAGGTTGCCGTCATCTGCAATAGGGGGTAAGACCCCCCTTGAAGCTTGGTCGGGTAAAGCTACAGGAGATTATGATGTGCTCAGGATATTTGGATGTCCAGCCTACTATCACGTAAAAGAAGACAAATTGGATCCGAGAGCGAAGAAAGGTGTTTTGTTGGCTTCAAGAAAGGAACCAAGGGGTTCAAGATCTGGGACCAACATGACAACAAATTCATAATCAGCAGAGATGTCACTTTTGATGAGGCCTCTATGATGAAGCCTACAGTCTCTCAGCAGGTGGAGACTAAGAAGACCAAGGAGCTATTGCAGCAGGTGGAGAGTGATGCAGATCCACCATCTCTAGAAGACTCAGTATCTGTGAGGATCATTCCTGAGGTGACACAGGGAGGTGATCAAGTTGCAGAAGAAGATGCTGAGGTTGTTGAAGAGGATCAGGAACAGATTATGGATACAGTTCCAGATCCCACTGCAGTTGGAAGACCAAGGAGGAATACTAGGAGACCTGGCTGGCTCACTACAGACATGGTGATTGCACATGCACTTCCAGTTGTTGAAGAAGCCATTCCATCTACTTTCAGGGAAGCTGAAATCAGTTCAGAAGCGGAGTTATGGAAAGGAGCCATGAATGAAGAGATGCGGTCTCTTTATAAGAACAACACATGGGAACTGACCAAGTTGCCCAAGGGGAAGAAAGTCATAGGGTGTAAGTGGGTATTTGCTAAGAAGCAGGGATCACTCCAAGAAGACAATGTGCGCTACAAGGCAAGGCTGGTGGCTAAAGGCTACGCACAGAGAGAAGGGATCGACTACAACGAGGTGTTCTCCCCAGTTGTAAAACACTCGTCTATTCGGATCCTATTGGCCTTGGTGGCACAGAATGAGTTGGACCTTGACCAACTTGATGTGAAGACCGCCTTTCTCCACGGCGATCTTGAGGAGGAGATCTACATGACTCAGCCCACAGGTTACAAAACTGCAGGGAAAGAGGAGTTAGTATGCAAGCTGAAGAAATCACTGTACGGTTTGAAGCAGTCTCCAAGACAATGGTACAAGCGATTTGACAGCTTCATCAGGAAGAAGAAGTACACAAGAAGCCATTATGATCCATGTGTGTACTACAACAAGTTATCATCTGGTGAGTATGTCTATCTACTACTTTACGTAGATGATATGCTAATTGCTTCTAGGTCAAGATCTGCAATTGATTCTCTGAAGAAGACTTTATCGTCTGAGTTCGAGATGAAGGACCTGGGGGAAGCAAGGAAAGTATTGGGTATGGAGATCACAAGGGACAGGGAAGCTGGCAGGATTAGCTTGACTCAGAAGGGCTATCTGGAGAAGGTACTGCAGAGATTTAATATCGGGAAAGATACAAAGACTGTAAGTACACCAATGGCGCCGCACTTCAAGTTGTCAGCGAAGATGTCTCCAAGGAGTGTTCAGGAGCGTGAACATATGACTCATGTACCATATGCCAATGCAGTGGGAAGCTTGATGTATGCAATGGTGTGTACAAGGCCGGATCTATCACAGGCAGTTTCCATGGTTAGCAGATATATGCATGATCCAGGTCAGGGTCATTGGGAAGCAGTGAAGTGGATCCTGAGGTACATCAAGGGTACTGTTGATGTAGGCCTCGTGTTTGAGAAGGACAACACTGGGAAGCAAGAATGCATAGGGTACGTGGATTCGGACTATGCAGGTGATCTTGACAAACGCCGGTCAACGACAGGGTATGTATTCACATTCTCGCAGGCACCGGTGAGTTGGCGCTCCACACTTCAGTCCACAGTCGCATTGTCGACTACAGAGGCAGAGTATATGGCCTTGACCGAGGCCATGAAGGAGGCGATTTGGCTTCAGGGATTGCTAGATGACTTGGGAGTGGAACAGGAGATCTTGAAGATACACTGTGACAGTATGAGTGCCATTTATTTGGCAAGGAACCAAGTCTACCACGCAAGGACGAAGCACATCGATGTCAGGTATCACTTTGTTCGGGAGATTCTGGAGGAAGATGACATCAATTTATTGAAGATTCATACTTCGGAGAATCCGGCCGATATGCTTACAAAGGTGGTGTCGGGAGTAAAGTTTGCACACTGCAAAGACTTGCTCCAGATTCTTCAGGTGAATTGAGCTTGCTGAAGCTCATGTGGATGAACTACGGATGGCTTGATCCCTTGGGCAAGGGGTACGTAGGCAACCAGATTGGTGCAGCCGCTTTCGAGTCGGTGTTCGGCTCAGATTTAACAATCTTCACCGAGGTGGAGAATTGTTGGAGGAGAGAGTACAGTAGAGGAAGTGAAGTCATGCCAGGTGCTGTTGAAGACTGCCAAGGAGTCTACGACGAAAGGCGACGGAACAGCAGGCAGGAAAAACGAAGCAGCAGCAGAAAAGACAGTGGTCGGTCGACCGGACCGGTCGACCGACGTGCACGAAGTGCACAGGTGCTCCCAGGTTTCTTCGGTCGACCGGACCGGTCGACCGAAGAGGGTCTTGGTTGCGTCGGTCGACCGGACCGGTCGACCGGAAAGGGTCTCTGTAAGCAACCCAACTCTCTGTTTGTTTCGGTCGACCGGCTCGGTCGACCGTAAGAGGGAGTCGGTCGACCGGCCGGTCGACCGACAGTCGGGTTTTGGGCGAAATCTGTTGTTTCGGGAAGTTATGTATTTAAGCCCTGGTTGTAATTTTCTAGGGTCAAGAGTGCTGAGAAAAAGTATAGCTGTTGACTCTCTTGTGTTGATAGAGATCTAGAGCTATTGTAATCCATCTTCCATAAAGAAAACTCTCTCCGTGAATTGCCCCGAGGACGTAGGCAAGTTGGCCGAACCTCGTTAGATCTGGTTTTTGCGATTGGCTGTTCTTCTAGTTTGTTTTCATTGTTCTTGGTGATTGAGATCAGGTTGGATCTTCTAAGGGTTGTTGTCTCCGAGCACAACATCTCCATCTTGGCTTGAAACCTGTGAGCCATAAAACCTGGAAAAACTCTGCTGTTCTCGTATCCACTTCACAAACAAAACCTGCACATGCGCCTGCTCTACCTCCCAAGAACAATCTTGTACAATCATCATCGTCTCCAACCGAGCACTCATAATCACTAGACAAGTGTCTCACACCGGACAACCGTGATCACAACACCATGCTCCACCTCGGTCAAAACACCATGACCCTCTGAGACGAAACCTGATTGCACAACCACATGTGACACCATATTTTGAAGTAACCCGCATCTAATAATCATGAGATACAACATCGTACCTCACTCGTACAATCAGCCACACTATCGACCTCCCCGATCAACCCGACCTGTACCCGGTCTCCTTGATCACTCGTCGATTCCTTACCAATCTACATAAAACCTTTTTCAAATAGTGAAGTTTCTTTGATCCACTTCCATCTAGAATGAACCATTCCCCACATCCCAGTCGGTCAAATTCGCCCTAGCTTCTTCTTAGCCTTGACGCCTCCGCCGATCATCATCATCGACTTGACATCACCTCCATCTCGTGCTCACCCACGGATCCATCACCGTGGCTCTGATACCACTTTTTAGGGACGAATGCCTCCCCGATTCCGATCTCGACGAGCCGCAAGATCAACACCAAGCACACAAGATAGATACCACATATAAAAGAAGAAGATATCATGATTTTTATGTGGTTCGGCCAAATTCCGACCTACTCCACAGGGCACCGATGTAAGAGATCACTATAAGAGATAAAACACAAGAATTATAAGAGAGAACACTCATCTCTCTAATCCTTTCCTCTCCCTCTCATAGCACTCTCTCACATCCTTCTCTCATTCTCACACAATGAGAGGAGCCAAGTCCACCTCTTTTATTCCATAAAGGTCCTTACATAAGTGGTAGCCAACACCACTTACACTCCCAATAAACGGGGAATCCAAAAAGTCATGCGGTAGATGAAAAGTCTTACACCGGATTCGAGACACAACCCCAACAATATGAGCCACGCCACCCCTCATGAATTACACTAATTTTTCATATGTATAGATTTATACTCAGTGGGTATGAAAAAAGTAAGCTTATAAAATGGCTTTAATTTTGAGGTCAAAAATATATGTATTTATTTTAACGGTATATATAGGCTCTAAAATTACTTACTGTAAAAAAGAGACGGTAACTATGAATGTTTACTTTTTATTTTGGTAAATACTATACTGAAAATATTTAGGAGTGGAAATGGGGCCTGAGTATCTTATAGACCGTGCAAATTCAATCTGAATTCTTGAGTTTTTTTTTTTTTGAATCCTTAAAATTGTATTTGGAAATTTGAATATGACCTGTTGTTGCCCCTACTAAAATGTCTTTTTTTTTTTTGTTTAAGGGAATGGCTGGGCCTTGATCCTATATTATTAAAATAATAAAGAGCAGTGAGTTACAAGAGAGAAAGAGAGATGAGGGGTAATATTACATTGAGGTCTAAAGCACAAAAAGGTCAAAAAGATCAAAAATACAGCACATTATGACGGCTTGCGGTACTTGTGAAGAGGAAAGTTGATTTGCCAAAGGGCACCAAATATATCCGACCACCAAGTTCCAAAATGATAAAATGTCACTATAACTATCTATACAATATGAATTTACACTATGCATTGGATATAGATGAATACTTAATCAAATCTATTAGGAGATTCTTGAGGGATGCATTGTTAATTTCGTTGCTGGTGTATTTAATAAGAATATTCTGTCATGAAGGTTCCCAAAAAAGAAGATATCTTAACGGTTTGTGACTTTAGACATATCGATCTTTTTAATTGCTTAATCAAGATACAAAGTGGATGATAGGATAAAGCTTTCTACTTCCTTGGAAGCTGATTTTGGTAAATACAGTGTTGTCTTACCCTCTCTAACTACTTAATGTTGTTTTATATTTTACTAGTTTTGTTATCTTTTTTTTTTTGCTAGTTAAATTCACTGACATCGGGTTCAAATTGAAGATCACTAGGGAGCAAACCCTGATACATAAATAGAGTACTGAGTTATTTTATATTGCTGAAAAGTATATCGTCAGAAGGAATTTCCTTTTAAGTGTTGATAGAAGTTGTACCTTCCTCCTTTTTTGTTTTGTGTAAAAATTGAACCATCCTAGTAAAGTGGAATGGCTAATGGTAGGTGTGTTAAATCTGGTGGATTTTGGGTGGGCCCAAGTGCCCCCCTTACTCTGGAAAAGTGTTGCATGAACCAAGATAATTTTCAAATGAAGTGCTAAGTGCCAAATTTTACTTTTTTAAAAAAAAATGTAGTCTGATACAAGTAAGATTCGAACTCTAAATCGAGCTAACTGTAAAAAAAATTATTATTATGCTACAATACTAAGTGCCTAATTATCATGAGAGATCTCTTTGTTTCGGAATAGACTTATGGTGTTCTAATATTCCACTTAGACACTTATTTTTTGGTCTTTATGTATTGACTTCTAATCTCAAGTCTTGACCATAAATAGAGGGGAAAAACTAAAAATTGAGTCTTATTTGACAACAAGAGTTAGCAAATGTTAGACTTCTAACTCTCGCTAACTCTTTCAAACACTTAAATTATGCAAGAGTCAAGATGTAATGATGATGTGTTTTATCAAGACAAAATTAAATTTTTTTAAAAAAAAATTATACACTTTGTCTCTTATTTTGTGCTTAACTTTTACACCAACTTCTTGGTGCAAGAGTGTCCCAACTCTTCTCTTTAAAAACTCTTAATTCTTACTCTCTTACTCTACTTACCAGACAAAGTCTTAGAGTGTAATTATAGTGGGTCTCATTAAGGGTGAATTTGAAATTTTTTGAAAAAAGAAAACACTTTACCTCTTACTTTTTTGAGCAAGTGTTTAATTTTTACACCAATTTCAAATTGGTGTAAGAGTTAACAACTCTAAACTTTAACTCTTCCCAACTCTTTTTTCTAAAAACTCCTAATTATATTCTTCTAACTGTTACAACCTATGAAGCGCAGAGATGGACACGGGACACAAATACGAGTCCGACACAGCAAATCCTCAAAACGTTGAATACGAGGGTACGGTGATATAATTATGTATATATATGTATCTATATATTATCATAACTCAGTGTGATTAAAATGTGTTCTATTAAAAATAAAATGAAAAACAAAATAAAATGTAAATGATATTACATCCATAGCTTTTAATAAAGTAATAAGTAGAAAAAATCTTAAAAAATCTAATTAATACCTCAATTAGTTCATTTAGTTTAGATTATATTAACATATTTGTTTATGTCAAAAAGATTTTCTTTTTCATATTTATTTAAGCGATATGTGACTTTTAGATGTACGAGACATTGATCTTTAGATTTTATTAAAAGTGGACACCACATTGGACATGGTGTGAACACACGAATTTATGACTTTTTATAATCCGACACGATTTCGGAGTGTCTGATGCGTGTCGGACAAGTGTCATGTAAGTATCGATGTCCGATTCAGATACGACACTCACTTAGAAGTGTTTGTACTTCATAGATTACAACCAAACAAGGCCTTAAGGTTGCAGACTAGTCTCAATAATGTCCCTCAACAAGACAATGATGATGGACCTCATCGAGTCTATCCTACAGCAAATTTCTGCATCCCTGGTTTTGAATCTATAGAGGTCAGATAAGTCAGCTTCCTTTCAGTACAATCTTTGTACTTTTGGCTCTCTAATAGCGGGACTAAGTTGAATTATACCAGAGTTATTTGGGAGGATAACGTCTTCACCTGGATTCTTGCCTAGGACAAGATCCTCACCAGGGACAATTTGATAAGGCTGTTTGGTTTCAAGGAAGTAGGCAAGCATTATTTCTTACTTTTCTATCTATTCAAATACTGAAAAGAAAATAAGAAAACTTTTTTTTTCCCCTTCTCTTTTTCTTTTTACACAATCATTTTCTCACTTTCAGGATGCTACAGTTAATTTTGTGGTAAAGTAAATCTCATTTGTAATAAGTTGTAGCTCAAGACAGTTAATTTTATAATCATGTAAATCTCACTTCCATTCTAATTACAGTCCAACTTTAAATTTTCTTAATTAAATTTTAATTTTAATATTATTTTGCGGTCAACTTTGTGGTCAACTTTTTCACTTCTTCTTCCACATTACCATCCAAATATCAGAAAAGACATAACATTTTTCAAACCACACTTTCAACAACATTCAAATATCGGAAAACTTACTAACCAATTCTCAAGTTCTAAAGATAATTATTACTATTTTCTTACTTCTTCACTTTCTCACTTTCACCCCTAATCAAACAGCCTTTGTATTAGGTGGGTTGGGGGAAGAATATATGGCTTACTAACTGAAAAATAAAAGTTCACTGTGATAAAAAGTTTACTCAAACTATCAGAACACAAGTTTTGAATCTGTCCAAAAAGAACAAGATTGCTGCGGCAACAAGGTCCTGAACTCCCAATTACGTGGTACTCAGTAAATACAACACTTACATGCTATTATATTTATGGAAAACTACAAATTTGCTTATCTGTGGGTTTCTTTGCAAAGTCCCAGTTTGTCTATTTTGGAGATATCCCTTCTGTCTGCTAGTAATACGTAAAACATGAGAGAGCGGGGGTTTTTAGTTAAACAGGCTGATGCTAAATTTGTCACATTACTGCCAGATTTAATCAAGCAACAATCACACAATTATGTTCTTTGTTGACGTGGCACTAATCTAACGCTGATTGAAAGCAATTGTGTTTAAAGTTAAGTAATTTAGTCAATTAAGTCAAATACTTTAATCACCAAAATCACCGTTAATTCAAGAGCAATTTTTGAAATAAACACAATTTTTATAAATAATTTTAGAAACCAACCTCTAAGAGTATTTTTAAAAACAGAACATGTCACATCAGCAGGTGGTCGTTTCGTCTCGTCCTGCTAGTGTGGTGTCCTTTGCTGGCGGGCGATTAAATTTTTTGGTACGGAGTTAACAAACCTAGATAATGTATTTATTTTCCAAACAAATTAATTGTCAGAGTTGTGAATCTGGAAAAAAGAAATTAATTTTTTTATTACATGAATTTGTAACATTTCCAATCATCAACTTGAATCTTTTGCCAACAATAAAACTTGTGGAGTACTCATGTGGAGGGTGAAAAAGGCCCTCATCATTGTGATTTGTGAATCTAATAGACGCAACGTAGGACTCAGGCTCACCACAAAATTAAACATAAGTCCAAAATTTGTTCAGATGGGCATTTAAAAGATGGGCATTGGGAGGGAAACCAAGAGCTCAGATTTTGTCCAAAGAGAGCAGACGAAGACAAGTTAACATTTATGGATTTTGATGGAGGTACGACGGGAGTGGCTATTGCCACCCCAAAAAGTGATGAAGGCATTTCTGAGTTTTGGCCACCCCAAATTTGATAAAGGCCCACCAAAAAATTCAAAAACTCTAAAATATCCTCTTCTTCTTCTCCTTTTTCTCTAACTCCCATGCCTCCCCTCGCCATCGACCACTCCCTCCCCCCGGATCTCCCCTCCTCTCCCCCTCTCCCCTCTCCTTAGTCCGACGAACCCCCCCTCCCCCCTCTGGTGAACCCCCTCCACACATCCCCGCCATCTCCCCCTACCCCCCCACCCTCCAACCGGCGAAACCCTCTCCCAATCCCCGCTATCTCTCCTCCCCACCCCCAGCCGGCGAAACCCTCCCCCTCCTCCCCTCCTTCCCACCGATCTCGGGGGCACTGGGGAGTGGGGGTCGCTGGGAAGGAGAGGGTGGTACAGAGATTCGGTGGGGGAAGGGGGAGGAGCAGGTGGGGAGATCGGTGGGGGAAGAAGGAAAGGGAGGTGGGGAGATCGGTGGGGGAGAGAGAAGTGTTAGAAAGAGAGATTATTGCAGAGGAATTTGACAATGGATTGCCAAGGGTAGTCGAGATGATCGCCAAGGAAGTCGACGATGAAGGCGAAAGAGAACAGCAGCAGGAAATAACAGCAGCAGCAGAAAACAGGCTGGTCGGTAGACCGGCCCGGTCGACCGACATGCACAGCGTGCACAGGATCAGAAGACGGTCGACCGGTCGGTCGACCGCAGTCCCTGACTGTAAGTGCCCAACTCTCTGTTGGGCACCCGGTCGGCCGCCCGGTCGACCGGTAGAACCTGACTGTAAGTGCCCAACTCTCTGCTGGGCACCCAGTCGACCGACCGGTCGACTGGTGGAAGAGGTCGGTCGACCGTCCGGTCGACCGACAGTCGGGTTAGGGTGAAAATCTGTTGTTTCAGAAATCAGGGTATTTAAAGGCTGTTGTTTAATCTAGGGTTGGTACCTGCGAAAAAGGGATTTTGCTAGAGCTATCTTGCATTCAAAGAGGCTGTTAGCAATTGTAATCATCTTCCTGGTAATTAATCCTTCCATTGGATTGCCCCGAGGACGTAGGCATTCAGGCCGAACCTCGTTAAAGTTGTTGTTTGCGTTTTGTGCTTTCTTCTGGTGATTATTTGTATTTTTGGGTGTTCTTTGTGCTTGGAGATTTGTGAGATCCTCAGTTGGTTGTTGTCACTGAGGCACAACAAGTGGTGTCAGAGCCATCCAGGTTGCGCTTGGGATTTCTGAGGATTCGGAGGGCTCGAGATCTGATCCGGTGGAGATCGTGTGTCGATCTCAGATCAGAGGTATTGGTGTTCGTGGGATCGTGTGTCAATCTCAGGAGGACGCTAGAAGGGCTCGTGGAATCTGTGTTGAAGTAGATCAGAAGTGAAACTCGATCTAGGGTTTCAAGGGAAAGGTAAAAATCTAATTTTTATCAGAGTATAGATATATTTCAGTTGGTTGATTTTTCACATAGTTAGAGGATCAGAGAAATCACAATGGCAGAAGAAATAGTTTCGGCTAAGACAATGAATTCTCACCCAAGGATTGAAGTTGTCAAGTTCAATGACACTAATAACTTCGGGATGTGGAGATGCGAGGTTATGGATGCACTGAATGCATCAAACCTCGAGGACACTCTCCTATTGGAAAAGAAGAAGAGCACGACCACTGATGAAGAGTGGGCGAAGATGAACAGGTCGGCATGTGGCTTGATACGTTCATGTTTGTCGCAAGACATAAAATATCTTGCACAACATGAGACGTCGGCAAAGAAGCTGTGGGACACCCTTGCTAAGAAATACCTGACTAAGAGTGTGGAGTCTAGGTTGCAGCTTAAGAGTAGGCTGTACAGTTTTCAAATGAAGAAGGGGAGCACAGTAAATGAACATGTCAACAGATATACTAAGCTTCTTATAGACTTGGTAAACGTGGATGTCATGATAGAAGAGGAAGATAAGGCGATCATCTTTCTGAACTCACTCCCGGTGGAGGAGTATGAGACATTCACTCTGACCTTCATCAATGGAAGACAGACCTTGGATTATGATGAAGTGTCGTCTGCACTGACTAGCTATGAGACGAGGAAGAAGGAGAGACATCCTTCTAGGTCAAGCTCATCGGCAGAGGCACTGGAAGTAAGAGGCAGGGGTTCATCGCGGAAGGGCAAGGAGGTTAGAGGAAGATCAAAGTCCAGGCCGGGCTTCAGGGATCTCAAGAGAAATCAGTGCGCTTTCTGCAGAGAGATTGGGCACTGGAAGGTGGACTGTCCGAAGTTCAAGGGAAAGAAGAAAGAATCAAAGTCCGAGGCAAATCTCGCAAAAGTGGTAAACACTGCAAGCAGTAAATCACAGGCAGATGGATCAGATTCAGATTCTTCGGTGTTCTCTTTTTCAGTTACTACGCCCATCATAGGCTACTCGGGTGAAAACGAGTGGATCTTGGATACAGGTGCAACATATCATG
The DNA here is from genome assembly GCA_038442645.1 of Agave tequilana. Taxonomy (NCBI): domain Eukaryota; kingdom Viridiplantae; phylum Streptophyta; class Magnoliopsida; order Asparagales; family Asparagaceae; genus Agave; species Agave tequilana. The sequence goes on from JAVJIF010013782.1 coordinate 51,934, forward strand.
TATGCCCAAATCGAGACTGGTTTACCAGTTTTGAGAAGCTGGAGGGGTGTTCGGTCGTCATGGGCGATGATCATCCGTGCGTCATGGAGGGTGTTGGCACTATTCCAATCAGAATGTTTGATGGGATGGTGAGGGAGCTGAAAGAAGTGAGGTATGTACCTCAGTTGAAGAGGAACTTGATTTCTGTAGGAGCTTTGGAATCATTGGGCCTTGGAGTGTCTATTAAGGAGGGAGTTCTTAAAATGACAAAGGGTTCGATGGTGGTGTTGAAGGCCGATCGCCGGAACAACTTGTACTACTTGAAGGGTAGTACGGTGACAGGGCAGGTGGCAGCTTCTACCAGTCAAAAGGAATATTCAACCCGGCTGTGGCACATGAGGCTGGGACATGCAGGGGAGAAATCATTGCAAGCTCTTGCGAGGCAAGGGTTGCTGAAGGGTGCTGAGACCTGCAAGATAGATTTATGTGAGCATTGCATCATCGGCAAGAAGACCAAGGTGAAGTTTGGCATAGCTTCACACTGCACAGAAGGTATTCTTGACTATGTTCACACGGATGTATGAGGACCTACCACGACTGCATCGATTGGAGGTAACCACTATTTTGTGTCATTCATTGATGACTTTTCTAGGCGTTGTTGGGTGTACACTATGCGACACAAAGATGAAGTCCTAGAACTGTTTGTGAAGTGGAAGGCTAATCTGGAGAGAAGCACGGGAAGGAAGGTCAAGGTCCTCCGTTCTGACAATGGAGGAGAGTACAAATCGGATCATTTCCTATAGTTATGCCTTGATGAGGGCATAGAGAGACACTTCACGGTACGAGAGACTCCGCAACAAAATGGGGTGGCTGAGAGGATGAACCGGACTTTGCTAGAGAAGGTTCGGTGTATGTTATCCAATGCAGGACTGTCAAAAAAGTTCTGGGCTGAAGCTTTGGCGTATGCATGCCACCTCGTCAATAGGTTGCCGTCACCTGCAATAGGGGAGAAGACTCCTCTTGAAGCTTGGTCTGGAAAAGCTGTTGGGGACTATGATTTGCTACTGGTCTTCGGATGTCCAGCCTACTACCATGTCAGAGAAGACAAGTTGGACCCAAGGGCAAAGAAAGGGGTGTTCGTTGGCTTCAAGCGAGGAACCAAGGGGTTCAAGATTTGGGACCAAACTGACAACAAGTTCTTACTCAGCAGGGATGTCACGTTCGATGAGGCTTCTTTGATGAAGCCTACGGTCTCTCAGCAGGTGGAGACCAACAAGACCAAGGAGCTATTGCAGCAGGTGGAGATTGATGCAGATCCACCATCTCTAGAAGATTCAGTATCAGTTCGGATTATTCCTGAGGTGACACAGGGAAGTGATCGAGCAGTTGAAGAAGATGCTGAAGATGTTGAAGAGGGTCTAGAGCAGGTCATGGATACTGTTCCAGATCCTACTGCAGTTGAAAGACCAAGAAGGAACACTAGGAGACCAGGTTGGCTCACCACTGATATGGTCGTCGCGTATGCACTTCCAGTTATCGAGGAGGCTATTCCATCTACCTTCAGAGAAGCTGAGATCAGTTCGGAAGTAAGGATGTGGAAAGCGGCCATGAAGGAAGAGATGCAATCTCTCTACAAGAACGACACATGAGAACTTACCAAGTTGCCCAAGGGGAAGAAGGCCATAGGGTGCAAGTGGGTATATGCTAAGAAGCAAGAATCTCTTCAAGAAGATGCAGTGCACTACAAGGCAAGGTTGGTGGCTAAAGGCTACGCTCAGAGGGAAGGAATTGACTATAACGAGGTATTCTCCCCTATAGTTAAACACTCGTCAATTCGTATTCTATTGGCCTTGGTTGCGCAGAATGAGTTGGACCTTAACCAACTTGATGTGAAGACTGCCTTTCTCCATGGTGATCTTGAGGAGGAGATCTATATGACACAGCCCACAGGTTACAAGACTGCAGGGAAGGAAGAGTTAGTATGCAAGCTAAAGAAGTCGCTGTACGGTTTGAAGCAGTCTCCTAGACAGTGGTACAAGCGATTTGATAGCTTCATCAGGAAGAAGAAGTACACACGTAGCCATTATGATCCATGTGTGTACTACAACAGGCTACCATCAGGTGAATATATCTATCTACTTCTTTATGTAGATGATATGTTGATTGCTTCGAGGTCGAGATCTGCTATTGATGCTCTGAAGAAGAATCTATCGTCAGAGTTTGAGATGAAGGACCTGGGCGAAGTAAGGAAAGTATTGGGCATGGAGATCACTAGAGACAGCAGAGCTGGCAGGGTGAGTTTGACTCAGAAGGGTTATTTGGAGAAGGTACTGCAGAGATTTAATATCAGCAAGGATACCAAGTCTGTTAGTACACCTATGGCTCCTTACTTCAAATTATCTGCAAAGATGTCTCCTAGGAGTGTTCAAGAGCGTGAGTATATGTCTCACGTTCCATATGCCAGTGCGGTGGGTAGCTTGATGTACGCTATGGTGTGTACGAGGCCAGATCTATCACAGGCCGTCTCCATGGTGAGTCGATATATGCATGATCCAGGACAGGGTCATTGGGAAGCTGTGAAATGGATTTTGAGATACATCAAGGGAACCATTGATGTAGGCCTAGTGTTTGAGAAGGACAACACTAGAAAGCAAGAATGCATAGGTATGTGAATTCCGACTATGCAGGGGACCTTGACAAGCGCCGGTCGACGACGGGATATGTCTTCACATTCTCACAGGCACCGGTGAGTTGGCGCTCCACACTACAGTCTACCGTCGCATTGTCGACCACAGAGGCTGAGTACATGGCTATGACAGAGGCCATGAAGGAGGCAATCTGGCTTCAGGGGTTGCTTGATGACTTGGGCGTGGAACAGGATCTGTTGAAGATTAACTGTGACAGCATGAGCGCCATCTACTTGGCGAGGAACCAGGTCTATCATGCAAGGATGAAGCATATTGATGTCAGGTACCATTTCGTTCGGGAGATTCTGGAGGAAGGTGACATCGACTTGTTGAAGATTCACACTTCGGATAATCCGGCCGATATGCTTACGAAGGTGGTGTCGGGAGTGAAGTTTGCACATTGCAAAGCTTTACTCCATGTCCTTCAGGTGGTTTGAGCTTGCTGAAGCTCATTAAGGTGAACTATGGACGGCTTGATCCCTTGGGCAGGGGTACGTAGGCAACCACAATGGTGCAGCCGCTCTCGAGTCGGTGTTCGGCTCAGATTTGGAGAATCTTCACCGAGGTGGAGAATTGTTGAAAAGAGAGATTATTGCAGAGGAATTTGACAATGGATTGCCAAGGGTCGTCGAGATGATCGCCAAGGAAGTCGACGATGAAGGCGAAAGAGAACAGCAGCAGGAAATAGCAGCAGCAGCAGAAAACAGGCTGGTCGGTCGACCGGCCCGGTCGACCGACATGCACAGCGTGCACAGGATCAGAAGACGGTCGACCGGTCGGTCGACCGCAGTCCCTGACTGTAAGTGCCCAACTCTCTGTTGGGCACCCGGTCGGCCGCCCGGTCGACCGGTACAACCTGACTGTAAGTGCCCAACTCTCTGTTGGGCACCCAGTCGACCGACCGGTCGACTGGTGGAAGAGGTCGGTCGACCGTCCAGTCGACCGACAGTCGGGTTCGGGTGAAAATCTGCTGTTTCGGAAATCAGGGTATTTAAAGGCTGTTGTTTAATCTAGGGTTGGTACCTGCGAAAAAGGGATTTTGTTGGAGCTCTCTTGCATTCAAAGAGGCTGTTAGCAATTGTAATCATCTTCCTGGTACTTAATCTTTCCATTGGATTGCCCCGAGGACGTAGGCATTCAGGCCGAACCTCGTTAAAGTTGTTGTTTGCGTTTTGTGCTTTCTTCTGGTGATTATTTGTGCTGTTGGGTGTTCTTTGTGTTTGGAGATTTGTGAGATCCTCAGTTGGTTGTTGTCACCGAGGCACAACAAGAAGGAGAGGGGGAGGGGTGGGGGTCGTCAGAGTTGAAGGAGGAGGGAGATTGGAGGAAGGAGGAAGAAAAAATGAGGAAGAAAAAAAAGGGTATTTAGACTTTTCACCAAAGGTGAAATGATCAAAAAAAATAATGGCATACTTATAATTTTTTGGAGGGGCCTTTCTCATTTCTTGGGGTGAGAATATCCACTCCCAAATATGAGCCTCAGTAAGCGAGCATTGTACTCATGTGGCAATGGCACAAGGCTTTGCTCTAGTATTTGAAGCAAAGACCATAAAGGTGGAGGGACTCCTAGGCATTCAAATTTCACCAAACCACCCCCCCCGGTCGTTTCAGGAAAACTACAGTCTGTGAGCTGGTCAAGCCTGGCAGTGATTTTGGACATTGTACTCTCTCTCTCTCTCTCACGCGTAGAGCATGTTTGGATTGCAGAAAATTGTTAGAAAAATGGAGTTTTCGTGAGCCCCACTATCAATTTTTTCAGCTTTTACAGAAAATGAAAAAAATCCGAAAATGAGAAAAGCGATGCTGATGTCAGAAAAACATCAGTGTTTTCCAGATTTTGTTTTCACTGCAAAAAATCAGATGGAAATCTAACAGCATGGGGCCCACCACCAAATTTTCCTAAGGAAAACTGTTCTTGTGGGCCTCACTGTCAGTTTTCTCAAATCTTTTTCCCAGTGAAACAGGCCCTTCCTCTTTATATGATAATAGTTTTTCTTTTTTCGGGTTGTCAACTTCAAACAAACAAAAAAATTTAGCAAATTTTCTATGTCAGCCAAAAGAAAAAAGCAAACGGAAAAATTATATTTCTTTGTCCGGAGTTGACAATCCTGAATAGAAAAGTTAAAAAAATTTATTTATCCGAGGTTGTCAATTTCGAACCAAAAAATTTAATTGCCCGCCACGCTAACGGGGCAAAATGACCCACCACCGATGTAACATGTCAGAAGTCAGTTTTTGAAAACATTTCTGTGTTAGGTTTATTTTTTAAATTATTTTAAAAATTATATTTATTCAAAAAATTGTCCTTAATTCAGCTGCTGTCAGCAACTATAGTTCAATAGCACATACATAAAAAATTAAAATGAGAAACACATGATCATCAAAGAAAATTCTACAACATATATGATATAAAATATGTAATTTTACTCCCACGCGCGCGCACAACGTATTTGTCGCTCTCTCACTGTGCTCCCCTTCTCTCTCGCCCCCATCCTTTCCTTGCTCTTTGGAGTCAGCTTAGAGCGCTTCTGCTCGTGGCCAGGCAAAAAGTGGGAAGAGAGTTTTTGAGGTAAAAATCAGGTTGTCTGGGCTTGAGTACAGGCAGCTCTTGACTGGGTCTCTGCTCAGACAGTGTGAGGTCCATCATCGAAAAGGTTATTTTTTTAAATTTTTATATGGGCTCCTCCACACTGGCCGGTAAAAAACCCCTGCGGTGGAGGTGCTCTTATAAATAAGCTGAGTCCTCTGATTGATTAGCTCAGTCTCAGAGAGAGAAAGAGCTCAGATCAATATTCAAACTTCTTCTTCTTGCAGATCATCGCAAACAGCGAGAAATGGATGAGATGGAAGCAGAGTACAACAACTATTGGGAGACCAAGAGGTTCTATGAGGAGCTTGACAGGTTAGTGTGTGCGCTGTTATTGCTAATGTCTTGCTCAAATTTTGTGGGTACTAAAAAAAAATTGCAAGGTTACATCCAATCAAATATGAAAAAGCCCTCAACTTGTCTCTCTCAATTAAGTACTGGAAATAGCTCTTGTAAATTGTAATGAAACAGGGGGAAGTCATTGATTCTTGCTAGAATTTGAATTCCCTGGCTTCGAGATTCTGCCTCCTTTCCGGATCATAATCTGAACCTGAATCTTTGCCTCTCAATTGGGTACTTGGTTCCACTTTTGCTCAATCTAAACCTTGTGTCCAAATTTTGGATGATGATCACAGCTGGGGTCTTGACGAGGTCATTTCTAGCTGCTGCTACGATCCGAGCTCTCCCGATTGCCCTGCAGCCTCCTCCTCTTCCTCCACCGTGACGAAGAACATAGAAGTCGAGAGGAACCGAAGGAGGAAGCTCAATGAGAGGCTCTATGCACTGAGAAGTGTAGTCCCCAACATCAGCAAGGTATCAAATTCTTCAAGAACTAGCTTTTTTCGAGTTTGCACGAAGTTAGTGAGCTAATGGAGTTATTGGATGCTTTAGATGGATAAGACGTCGATTGTTATGGACGCGATCAACTACATCCAAGAGCTTCAGCAGGAGGAGAAGAGGATGACGGCGGAGGTAGCTGAGCAGGAGTCGGCGAGGGAGGAGAAGTCATCGGTTAGTGAGATCACGCAGGACGTTCATCTGGTCCTTGGCAACAAGAGAAGGAAGAAGAGAAGTGGGAGTTCAATCCTGGCTCCTAGTTCCCTTGCCAAGTCTTGTGTTCCAGTGAAGGAGGTAAAAGTTCTTGCTAGTTATTGAGGAAGTCACAATTTCAAGACATATTTCTAGCCAACGCAATAAAGAATTTTACTCTTGTGAAAATTTAGACTTTGAATTTGGATACCAATCGGATTTAAATGTAACAAAACAAACAATTCATCCAAAATTTCCCCCAATTTGAATATCAACAATTATATATATTGCGATGTAATATTTGAGATTGAAATTTGAAACTACACGAGTTTCGAGCAAGAACCTTATTCCAGAACCTAAGATGAACTCAAGCCATCTCAACTGAGTGTGAATCCTATGAACATTCAAGGTATGTTCTCTGTTAATAATTGAAGTTTTACAACTTTCATATATATTGTTGAACACTCAAATTCCATTGACCCAAAGAAATAGCAAGTTAAATTAGATAAAGAACCATATATTTCGCTATGCTTTGGGTGTTGATTTATTAGGAAATTCATCGACGCATAATTCAAGCCACTTGAATTATACAAAGTTAAAAAGTATAATTTTGCTTAAAACCTGATTAAATTATCTACATGCTAGCTTTTTGAGATAAATTATTGACAATTTTCTTTTTCCTTTTTTTGTGGTTTTGCAGCTTAAGGTGTGTGAGGCTGGAGATAAGGCACTGATGATAAGCATCACTTGCAACAAGAATAGTGGCACCTTGATGAATGTGTGTGAAATCTTTGAGTATCTCAACCTCAACATCATCAGTGCAAACATCGCTTCTTTTTGTGGAAGCCTCTTGCACACACTCTTTGTTGAGGTATTTCTTTTTTTTTTTTTAATTTCTTTTTATTTCTGGTTCCAAAAAGTAATACAAAGTTTTCTCACAATAAGTTAACTGTTGACAATTTGACCTTCTTCATTTTTACTTGGCTCTTTGCCTCATGGTTTTACTTGGGCCTTTTATCCATTAGATTCAGATTATTAGAATTACAAAAAGTTATGTCAATCCATGTGGATTTGTGATTGAGTTATAATTAACTTGACACTAATCCCTCATTTTGCACATGATCTCTGCTTAATTAACTCCAAAGTGGTCTGTTAACTAAAACTATATGTTTATCAAGCTAATGTGTGTATATTACTTAATTAATAGTTTCTTATGAATTTGCTTTTTTTCCTTAAGAAATACGGTTTAAGATGCTTAATTATAATGATCATGTGATGCTAACCTTGTCCCCAAAACCAATAACAAATCTATCTGTCATGTGCACATTTTGATCATATATGATTCTCACATGTTGAATATGTTCCTCAATCTTAATCTATTGGAATGAGGCCATATGAGTTCAACATCAAGACCAGCGAAGCATATTGCCATGTTGATGTTGGTTCCACTATTAGAGAAAACAAATGTTTTTGACATGTGCTTATTATCTCCTGCTCCTCCTCCACTATTTAAATCAGTCATATTATTCACATGTTGATGTTGATGAGGCTTAAAGAAACAAAAGGGGCATGTTTGTTTAAAAAAAAAAAAGTAATGTAAATCATGGAGCTCATGAGTAGAAAATGATTTGTGGTGCAAATTGACTGTTGGTTGCTGATTTTTATTTTTCATTTTTTTTTTTGTTTTAATTTAATTCAATCCATTCATACTGCTTTTGATCTACAAAAATCCTCAAGTTTGGACAAGATGTCGGCATCAGCTTCCAATCCAACAAAACTGAAGAATGAGGTGGTGACATCAAAGCTGAATAAATCTTGTGGTTCTATTAATTATCTCGGTTGTGTTTTAGATAAATACATGGGGACTAGTTGTCATACAAATTATTGAGGCCCAAGTCAACAAAGAATCTCAATTTTCCCTACAGTGAACACTAAAACTCATAGCACCTACAAATTGATTCTAGGAAGCTTTTGATCCTAAACTGTATATTATTTGCTTATTATTATTTTCAGAAATCATTCAAAGAGGCATATATCCGTTTATCCGAATATTTACTATTGATTTTCTTTGAACTTTTGCTGACTTCGATTTGATAATTTATTTTCAGGCCAGTGACATGACCAGCGTTCAACTGAAGAAGGAGATTGAAGCTGCAATCGCAGAATATTATGTCATCACAAGCCCTAGACCCCAATGAGTTTTTTCAGGAGTGAAGAATTTTTCGGAAACTAGCATTACCTACAGGATTGCGATCTAGCTAGTAGTCCAGAAACTCGACGCCTCAAGAAATTTAGCTTTGGATACTCTCTCTTTTCTTCTTTCTTCTCCTTTTGATTCCGTTAATTTGGGCAATTTTTCTCCCCATTCTGCTAATTAAATGGTATGTACTTCTATACTGGAGGTTGGGGGCTGCTTTTGTTGGGGCAGAAAGAAAGATCGTTGAGATTGGGATTGCTTTGAAATTTCAGAGGTTACAAATTATTTAAAGGACTGCTAGTTGATTTCTAAATCAACTTGCTTGAATAAAATTAATGTTTATAATTCTTCACTTCATTGATTCGAATGCTATTGTTAACATTTTCTCTTATGTCTAGAAAATTGTTATTAGTTGGTAGTTATATTGAAGAAGCAAGGGAAAAGTTTCTCATGCCAAAATTCATTTGTCATTCCAAGTATGAAGTTTTAGTCTCTCAGGAGAAAAGAAGAGTCTCTCATAGGAGCTCATCTTGACTTGATCTGTCCAGTAACTACATACTATAATGGTACCCTTCACAATGATCGGATTCTAATTTAGCCGATGTCTCTATGAAGTACATTGAGGTAAAGCTAGTGAGATAACCCTTACAATTACCTTCTAATTTTCATGAGTATTCGGTGTTTCATGTTTGGTAAGAATTAGATGGTAGAATCATGCAATTCGGACACACGTTTTGGATTCAAAATATAGACTCAAAAAGAGTGAAATATGGAATCTTATCTTAAACATATTTTGTGCACGTTCAATGCACGATATATTATTCTTTCCGGCTGATTAGCACAAAATTGTATCCCTTTTGAATCGTGTGTGCACCTTTGGATGCATAGGGTTCAAAGAAATTGCCAAAAAAAAAAAAAATCACATGTCAATTCCAATCCTCTCTCTTTTTTTTAACTGATTTCTGTTTTTCTAATGAACATGAAGATGTTTGTCTTTTATTTATAAAAAAATATGAGTTTAGACCTCTTCTCTAAAATAAGGAATTTACTGATCTTAACTTATTTATTTTATTGAATTAACCTTCATTGATTAATTGTTCCATCGAGATTCAAATCACAAAGTTCTACTCTTGTTCCTGAATGGTCCTTTCAATTCAATTCTTTTAGGTTCACGTTCTACCTCGAGAAAAGATCTATTAGTCATATCAAAAGTAGCTAGTTTAACACTTTTAACACTAAGGATGTGTTTGGTAACAGAAGTTGGAGGAATTAGCCTCTAATTCCTTCTGACTTTTGCCAAACCCAGCTAGCAGCTGCAAGAGTTTAATTGTTGGATTTAGCCTCGAAACAGGTTGCAAAATGCCCATTATAAAGAGTTGCCAATCCAAGCTTTGAGCTGGAATGGATACAACTCCCTTGTTTCCAAAGGTAAAGCTCTTGCTAAAAATGGATTGAGAATAATACCTCCATATGGGCAGCAATCAACCTTAATACCCCAACATGAACTATAATACCCCATCTTTGTCTATGACACCCCCCAAAAATAGGACTGACCATATAATGTCAAATATATATTACTTAAAAGGGTAATATCAAGATAAAATAAATATTATAAATTTATGTTTTTTATGTTTATAGCTTAATTCGTATTATCTCTATATTACTGTAAAATCTTTAGTATTTAGATAAAATTCATGACATAATTTCAACTGGTAGCAGCAAAATCGTCAACTATTCAAAAAAGTCAAAATCATCATACCTAATTCTTCTTAATTCTCCAAACAATTTTCTACATACTATACACAATTCCCCTTAATTTTTCATCATCCAAACAACCGAAAAAAAATACTAATTTTCAACTTCTTTATAAAAAATTTTCTTCCAATACGCTAACTCCTAATTCCTAAGTGTTTGGCAACAAGAGCTAGTAAGAGTTGGACACTCAAATTCTAGAAGAGTTGAGAGGGTGAGGGTAATGATGGGAGGAGGTATAGTCAAGAGTATTTTTGAGATTTTTGAAAAGATTATACGCACTTTGCTTTTTTTTTTTTTTGCGGAGCAAGTGCTTAACTCATACACCAATTCAAACTGGTGTTGGAGTTAACCCATCCTCTCTCTAACTCTCTCCAGCTCCTCTCTCTAAAAATAACTGGCTCCTACCCCCAGTTCTAATTACTAAACAAGGCCTAACTCTTCTTTGCAAACACCCCCTAAACAGAAACTTTTATTGCCAAAACCAAACCAGAAGCAGCGCAAACCGTGGGCACTAGTGAAGCACCGCAGGTTGATCCGGGCCCTGACTCCTGAGGCCCATGACGTCAGCTAAGCCAACGGGAGCACGCATGCGTCAAAGACGCGGTTGACGACAGCCTTGTGAAATTCACCTCGTGCAAAACGTGATTTTTTTTTTTTGTTTTTTTGGTCTGCAAGAGCTCCTCTGGGTCATGTCTCAGGTCTAACAGAGTAGTCAATCGCGGCAGCCCCGTGCAAAACGTGGATGACTTTGACCTCCATGCCTATCAATTTTCGGAGAGCCCACAGGCTGCTGCAATGCAATCTCAACCCGACCTATTGTCACACTATTAACAGCTGTTACTTGCATCGTCGTCCCTCTCCCTGCACTGCAAAACCCTCATTAGCTTTTAGCTTGGTTCAGGATAATGCCTCTCTCTCTCTCTCGCCCATCTTATCCAGTTCAAAGCACTAGAGCAAAAGACATTGGCGTTGGCTATTTCATGGACCACAGAATGGCCAGGGCCCTACTGCCTTCTGCTTCGTTGGCTCAACCAACAACAAGATTGAATGAACCTCCTCTTCAGACGTAATATTCACAGCGTGGTCCCATGGCATGAGTCGGTTAATTACAGTAATTATTTTACAGCTTATAGCTTAATTTACTTTTCGATTTTACAGGACTGCATAGTTTTTGAAGTTTATATGCGTTTCAAATAAATAAGTCATAAGCAGACTAAGGGATTCAACATTCAAACTCACATCATACCCATTTAATAAACAAATTAGGCAGATTGAAAATGTATGACTCAAACTCATGTATTCTTTGTCGGAACTCGTAAATTATGCATCAGAATCGGATAACCAAGGCAGTCATAATTGTCACTCCTAGATTTTTCCCTTATATTGCTAGCATTAATACAACTATTCCAAATCCTACACTTATTTGCAGAAAAAGCAAAAGAGAGTCTCTCAAACCTTTGTCCTAGTTGTAGTCCGCTAATAGATGCAGTACCATGACTGGCTCTGGATGTTGTGTACAGGACAACAACCTTTTTGAGGAATCCACCAATCAGGAGGAGACTGATGCAGCCGGAGACGTACCCAATAAGACAAGAACAGAGAAACAATAAAGAAAAGCAATCAACACAGTATTTAACGAGGTTCGGCAACATGCCTACGTCCTCGGGGTAAGGGAGAGAGAAATTTTATTAATTCAACAATCAATTACAACTTCTTCCTTCTTCAAGGAATTTTTAGGAGAGATTTTCAGAGGGATTTTCAGGGATACAATACATGAAGGCTCTAGCCCTTATTTATAGCCACAGAGTCCCTGGGTTTTAGGAAACTCCGATTGGATTCGATCCCAAACAGAAAAAGAATCGGAATCCCAAAAGGACTGCAGAAAATGCGTCTGTCGGTCGACCGGCCGGTCAACCGACCCTCGTCCACGGTCGACCGCGTCGGTCGACCGTCTCCAACCAAGACTTGGCTCCTTTCAGTCGGTCGACCGGGCAGTCAACCGCTTCCATGCAACGGTCGGTCGACCGGTCGGTCTACCGGCAACCTGCTACATGCGTCATTTCTCACTCCTTTGTCTTTCGATCTCTGTGCTAACTTCCTCCATCTCCTCTATCTCCTCTCTCCCTACACTGGATTCACATCCGGACTCGCATTAATGCAGATCAGATTCAAGTCCCATCAAAGGCACAACTAACAGCAAAAATATTAATTAATAACTACTGTATACATGATCCAGTCTCATCAAATCAAGTCACCTAGTTAAATTTTTACCAGCAGCACTGGCTGAACTAAATAAAGCAGAAAATATATGCAAGTATAATACCAGAAATGTGAGGAACATCAGCATAGTGAGACTGTGAGAAAGGGCCAGCAAAGGTGTGTTGGGTGTGCCTTGCAACAACTTAATTGAGGCACCCCAATTAAGAAGAGAGATGTAGCAGAAAAGTACTCAAAAGACAAGAACAAATAATAAGAGAGAAAACAAACACAAAATTTAATGAGGTTCGGCAATTTACCCACGTCTTTAAGGTAAAGGAGAGAGAGATTTTATTGATTCAACAATCAATACAAATTTTTCAAAGGAATACAATTCATCGGGCTCTACCCCTTTATTTGTAACCAGAGAGCCCTAGGGTTTTAGGACACCATAATTGGATTCGACCCCTTTTCAGAAACGAAGTCCAAATCCCATCAGGAGAGACAGATTGCCTGTCGGCCGACCGGGTTGTCAACCGACCTAATCGTTCGGTCGACTGGTCGGTGGACCGAACCCAACAGTAAGTTGGGTATGCAAGTCGGTCGACTGTTCCGGTCGACCGTTCTCCTTGTTAAGGTCAACCGGGCAGTCGAACGAGCTATGCCTGTGCACAATGTGCACGCCGGTCGACCGGGCGATCGGCCAGCCACTGTTCTAGCCTGCATTTGTACTGCTTTCTCGCTCCTTTTGGATTTCGATCTCTACACTATCTCTTTCAATGAGTTAAAAAACTCTTCCATAGCTTTTTATTTCCTCTCTCCTTACAATTCTCCACTTTGGTGAAGATTTTTCAAATCTGAGCCGAACTCCAACAAACACCTGGCGAAATTGACACACGATTTCGGTGAAATCGACACATGATTTCGGCTTGAGCGCTCCGGACGAAATTGACACACGATCTCCGCGAAATCGACACACGATCTCGACTTGGCCAAACGGACGAAACCGGTTCCAAAGATTCGCCAGTACACACTTATAATTGATCTCAAATGATCACACCGGATCCAAATTGAGTTTGACTTCAATATCAATTGTATAGATTCTAAATTTCAACTCAGCTATCCAAACAGAATGCATCATACATGCATTCCTAACACCTCACCGAAGAGGAACACCATATGAGCCGACCATCGAACGTGTCTACAACTCATCAACTGAATGAAACACCATTCCAAATGACCTCAAGAAGAAACCCAATATGAGCCAACACTGACTCCAACTGACTGGCACTCCAGTCCAAATGTCTTCAAGACGATCCAACTAAATCTGAGTAGAGCACACCAAATACCAATATCGGCTCAACAAACTAGATGCACACCCCTTTATGCAAGCTCAATTTATCTTCTCATCGGAAGATCAAATATTCATCGAGATCACAACACTTCACCTCTATGTGAAGTCCAACTCTTCATCTCTACGTGAAGTCCAAATCAGCTTCCGCTGCCAATTTTTGAGAACCTAAATACACCAAATAGCTTTATATGGGATGCATCACCAAATGATTGCGCCTATGTAACTGCCTACATACCTTACGTAAAGGATCAAGCCATCCGTAGTTCATTAAACGAGCTCCACCGAGTTCAAGCAACTATGACTAAATCTTCAGCAGCGAACCGAACTGGCTAAGTCATATGAACCTCCTTACCAATACCGTCATGAAGAACAATGGCCTTCAATTTGAGCTTGTCACGCTCAACCAACTTGAGATTCATGCTTCTTCACCCACTTTTGTGATTTTATCTTAATTTCAATAACCGCAAATAATTTGACATTATCATCAATGTTTTCAACCAGTTCAGTATCAAAACTGGCTACACGATCTCCACCTGGTGTCACATCCGATGAAGTCCTTACTGATACTGAACCAACTGGAGTTGGTGGAGTAGCATCAACCTCCACCCGCTGTGATACATCTTTGGACTTCGTCCTCTCCACCTGCTGAGGGGCAGTAGACTTCAACAATGAAGTCTCATCAAATATGACATGCTTACTCAGCACAATCTTCTTATTTTCGGGGTCCCATAACTTGTAGCCTTTTATATTTCTATTAATGCCCAAAAGCATAAACTTCTTATTTTTTGTCAGATACTTCTTCTCTAGAATCTTTCACAGCTGCCTTGCAGATATTTCATATAACATATGATACTTGATGTCTTGTGTCAAACAAGACCTTATCAAACCATACGTTGTTTGATTTATCTTTTCCTAATCCTCTTCAGAAGTAGTCTCGCACTTTTTCTCCAACCGTAGAGTGTTTTCGAGGTTTGATACCGTCAATGCATCCATCACCTCACATCTCCACATTCTAAAATTGTTCTTGCCATCAAACTTCACCACATCAATCTTCAATGGATGTGAATTCAATAGATTTCACCATAGATGTACTGTCTCCAGCCATCTTCTCAAAAGATTCCTCAAAAACAATGCTGAAAATAAATGGAGTTAGATTAAAAACTAGATAAAGATAGGATCTTTACCTCAAAGTAAAACCCTATAAGAGTTTTCGAAGTGATCTACTCTATCAAATTTGATTTCTTGAGCAATCCAAACGCTGTTCTGAGATCGACACACGATCCCACAAATAGTCCCAACGCTGCTCCGAGATTGACACGATCTCTGCCAAACAGCAACCAATGCTCTTGGAATCGACACACGATTCCACGAAGAACATGGGATGCTCTGATACCACTTGTTCGCGCACCGGGCAATAACCGATTAAGGAACCCCCAAACAACAGAGAGAGATGTAGCAGAGAAGTACCCAAAAGACAAGAACAAATAACAAGAGAAAAAGTAAACACAATATTTAACGAGATTCGGCAATTTGCCTACGTCCTCGGAGCAAGGGAGAGCGATTTTATTGATTCAACAATCAATACAAGTTTTCCAAGGGATACAATTCATGGGGCTTTACCCCTTTATTATAGCCAGAGAGTCTCAGGGTTTCAGGAAACCACAATTGGATTCGACCTCTTTTCAAAAATGAAGTTTGAACCCCATCAGGAGAGGCAGATTCGCATGTCGGTCAACCGAGTGGTCGACCGACCCATCCTTTCGGCTGACTGGTTGGTCGACCGAACCCAACAGTAAGTTAGGTATACCAGTCGTTCGACCGTCCGATCGACCGTTCTCCTTTCTATGGTCGACCAGGCGGTCGATCGAGCTGCGCATGTGCACGTTGTGCACGCCGATCGACCGGGCGGTTAGCCGACCACTGCTTTAGCCTGCATTTTTACTGCCTTCTCGCTTTTTTTGAATTCTGATCTCTGCACTATCTCTTCCAATGAGTTAAAAAACTCTTCTATAGCTTTTTATCTCCTCTCTCCCTACAAGGTGTTACTTTGTTACTTTGGTGTGAAGATGAGAGTAGAGGTATTCACGGGTCGAATTGGGCGTGTTTGGAAGAAAATGAAAACTCACCCCTTTGGTTCGGACGGATTTTAAGTTTATTAGACCTGCCGTCGAGTTTCTGGTCGGGTTCGGGTCGATTTGGATATTAAGCGGGTCAAGCGAATTTTTTTGGAGGGGGTTGATGGGTTAAATAGATGATTTACTATGTAAACATATATTTAAACATACATACATACAAATATAGATGTATATATGTAAAAGTTATATATTATTAGATATATATGTGTGTGTGTGTGTGTGTGTGTGTGTGTGTATGTATGTATGTATGTATGTATATGTATGTATGTATATATATATATATATATATATATATATATATATATATATATATATATATATATATATATATATATATATATATATATAGACTTGTATCCTTTCAAAAGGATTTGATCCCGAATCCTTCCCACTCAAATTCAACCCTCCAACATTTGAATACAAGATCCACTCCATTGAAGTTGATCTATACTATTTCAAGTATCTATAAACCAAAAATCAAGTGTTTTAAATACTTTTTGCCCATCCATCAAGTAGGGAAAAACAGACGGCCTAAATAATGAGTTGGTTAGTTTAACGGTGTAGAACATTTGAAATCTAACAAAAATTAGTTTATAGGGTTTTTAATGTTTAGATCATAAAGAAATAGCCGGATCAAGAATTTGTATGTCTAAAGACATAGATCTAACCAACTCACTACTTTCGGCCGTCCATTTTGCGTCGCTTGATGGATGGGCAAAAAGTATTTAAAACACTTGATTTTTGGTTTATAGATACTTAAAATAGTATAGATCAACTTCAACAGAGTGGATCTTGTATTCGAATGTTGGAGGATTGAATTTGAGTGGGAAGGATCCGGGATCAAATCCTTTTGAAAGGATACAAGTCTATCTCTCTATATATATATATATATATATATATATATATATATATATATATATATATATATATATCTGTGTGTGTGTATGCACATAACAACGGTATTAGAGCATTTAAACTTCTTCAACAAAGTCATCAACGAGCTTCTAGTTGTTGATGTCAAGATCGACGAGGAGGACAAGGCGATGATACTTCTCAGTTCGCTTTTACAGTCATGCTATCATATCATCACCACCATGCTCTAAGTAAATTCTCATCTTGGATGAGGTCATATCAATTCTCTTATCTAATAAGAGCAGGAAAAGTCCAAATCAAGGGTGGGAAGGATAGGATTTGATGGTCACGGGAAGGAAATAAAGAGGAGAAAAAAAAAGGTCTGGGCTCATTAAAAGCGTGACAATTTTGTCACAATAAAAGTCATTGGAATAATGACTACAAGTATTGTCAAGAGTGATTAAAGAAGAAGGGGCAATCTGCGGAAGCAGACGTAGTAAGCGGTGTTGACACTGAAGTATTAATGACTTTTTATGTTAAAAATAACACTTCTTACGTACAAACTGGATATTTGATTCGGGTAGTATGGTTCATGTATGTTCCCAGAAGGAGCTGTTCAATAATTCTTTAGTTGCAAAGGAGGAATGGATTGTCATAATGGTGAGGTTGTCATAATGGTGAAGACTCAGATTGCGAAGTCATCGGCACTGGGACAGTCAAGGTTATAGAAAACGATGGGATGATGCATACTCTGGAGGCAGCCCGGTATGTCCCGGAGGCACGATACAATCTGTAATACCCCGTTCCCGGAATACGTACTTAGTTGCGTATTCAATTTCCCTATCGTGTTTTTTTCGAATTACTTCCTGTATTCGACCGATTTCAGTTCCAAATGTCATTTTCCTATACTTTGGATTTTATGATTTTCTGGAATTTTCCTGAATTTAATTAAATATTTTCAAAACCGGTGTCGACCAGTGCCGCTGATCGATTCTCGGATTTTTATCTTGTAAACAGTTAGGAATTTCTAGAAGATCCTTTAGATATTATTTCTTAGAATCATATTTTCTATCTAAATACTTTTTCTGAGAATTTTATGAATTTATAAAAATTCCAACGGAGTCGGTAGATAACTGATTCCGGGATTTTTAATTCTAAAACTATAAATTATTTCTTCAAACGAATTTCACCATGAGCCTTCAAATATTATTCTTGATTTTTGGTAAAATTTTCAGGTCATTCCGAGATACTTGAATTTCGGACATTTTTTCAATAATTGCAAAATTCCATTTTCCACCTCATGTGCCACCTCAATTCCCACTCACCCTTCACCTAACCCCACTCACTCTCTCTCCTTCCCATGGCCGGCCAAGTGGCCAGGTGAGGGACACCTCACCCCTCCCTTTTTGCAAGAAAGCCCCTCTCATCCATCTAAATTCCAACCCCTCTACAAAATCCCAACCTTATAAATACATTTTCATTTGCAAATCACTCTTTTCTCCTCTTTCACTTCAACAAGAGAAACTTCTCCATAAATCCTCTCCTTCTTCAACCAAAACCCTAGCTCCAAGAACTCTCCAAACTCTTCATCTCCAGCTCAAGTCACTTCTTTGGAGCTTGGATCGTAGCTCTCTCCGTCGCCAAGGGTCATTTGGGAGCTACTCGTCGTCAATAACCTTTTCAAGCTCACTAACTCGAATCAAACGGTTCCAAGTGAGTATTTCACTCACCAAGACTTGAATTAGCCCTAGAACACTTGTATCTACACTTCTTGTACACCTAGGTTACCAAAAACCTCGGTTTGGACCATCAAACACACTTCCAGAAATTCTGTACTGTTCACTGTTTTGCCCTACGATTAGTCGACTATACCTAGGGACTAGTCGACTAATCCACTGTAGTTGAAACTTAGACTTTCAGGATTTCACAGTTTTAGTCGACTAGACTAAATTACCAGTCGACTAGATAGCCCTAGTCGACTACTAGAATTCCCCTAGTCGACTCCTGAAATAGACTCAACTCTCTGTATCTCAAACTTAGTCGACTTAAGTATCCATTAGTCGACTAATAGTTCCCTGTTAGTCGACTACCCTTACAACCCTAGTCGACTAACTTTCCCTGAAACAGAATTCCAACTCTCTGTATCCCTGTTTTAGTCGACTAATCCAGACTGTCAGTCGACTAGAGGCCCCTATTAGTCGACTAACCCTTACCCCTAGTCGACTAATTCTGACTGTGTGTCATAGTTAATTTCTGTTCTGAATTTGGTTCTTATACTTGTTACATGTGTATTATATCTTGCTTGTTCATGCTTCAATACTGGCTCTACATGACCTATTACTGGATGGATGTATCTCTTGTTATCTCATGACTTATTATTGCATATACTCGTTTCATGACATGTTAAATAGTAAATATCACCACTTATCATGCCATCTCTTAAAACTAAGCATGATACACTTGACCTTTACATAAAAAGCACCCACTTACATATGGGTCGGGGGAAATATGCGGATATCGATACGTGTTCGTGTTTACAGTGGTAGTAGGTATATTGTACAATCATATTCCGGTCTAACCTGCGGTACACCAGGGGACCGAGGGGAGTGCTTGCTCCCTATTCCTGAATCAGTCATGACTAAGGGCATACATAAGACCCTCCTGAATAGCCTAGCGGCTGGCTTCCGTCACCAAGCAACGGAACAATCCTGGACCGTTATCCCGGGCATGTACGGGGTCCCTTGTAAACATAGTTCGTCGATACCCCCGCTGTTTCCAATAACAACCTTGAGTTACTAGGATATGGATCTATGTGAGCTGGGACGCTGGGTCACATAGCTAGATATCACAGTAAAGCAAGTAATAATAATAATAGACTAGAGCTATGCATTCATTCCTTTCTGACTTCAGTTATATATGCTTTCCTTACCTGTTAGTTTATATTCATTAGACCGTTCCAGTTTTCTTTATTCATGTATCCTAGCCATTTGGCCATATATATTGTTCATTGTTATATGTCTTGATCCCTTGGATTTGCATATTCAGATTCCGAGGCTTGGGTCGAAGTGGAGCCATCCACCGAAGATCAGGCTTTCTTTAGTGAGCAGGCAGATTAGCTCCGGTCCTCGTGCCAGACTCTCTCCTTTTGACTCACGAGATCCTCTTTCTACTTGTGAGCTTTTTGTATACATATTGTATATATTCTTTTGGACTTGGTTATGATGTAATGCACACGTCATGTGTAATACGTTATAATATCCTGTGATAACTTTGTATGTGTACTTCTTGTGTTGGCATATGTATAGATACCACGCTTTGTCGTGTACTCTGTTTCTTGTTGTACTTTTTGCTTAGCGTATATACGCGTGGGGCAATTTCTGGCCTACGTATATACGTCGCAGTGACGTCCCCGTATCTGTGGAATCGGGGCGTTACAGGTTGGTATCAGAGCCTAGGCTCTCACACCTAAAGTACAATCAAGCAGCAAATTAATAATTTGCTGATGCCAACTACAATGTACAAGGTTATCTAGTCCTTCTTGATTCCTCCTTGATTCCATCCCTTGTGTCCTAAATTCCTTCCATTTTTCCAATTCCAGTTATCTTTCACCAATCGGTATGGAGAGAAGGACGGGCCGTAACAACTCTGGGCAAGCCTCTAATGGACCCACTGGAGACCATGTGGATATTCTGAGAGTCATTCAGACTATGATGGAGAACCAGCAGCAGCAGACTGAACTCCTCAGGCAAGAATTGGCAGCACCGAAGGAGCAGAGGCCGGGAAATGTATCGGACTTCAGGCGGCTGCAACCAGCCATCTTCACGGGAGAAGAGAAGCCCTTGGATGCTGAACAGTGGTTGACAGATACCACAGATCTGCTGAATGCAGCCAGGGTACCAAAGGAGAATCAAGTGGAGGTCGCCAAGATTCAGTTGAAAGATGTTGCTAGAACTTGGTGGCTTGCTGAAGAGGCCAGACTGGAGAAGCCTGTCACCTGGGACACATTCTCCAAGAGCTTCTATGCCAGATTCTTCCCAGCTACTGCCCAGAAGGACATGGAAGAGCAATTCATCAGGCTACAGCAAGGGAGTAGGTCCGTGGACGAGTATGCCGCGGAATTTCTTAGGCTGAGCCGCTTTGCCCCGTACATGGTGACGGATGAGGAGAAGCGGGCAAGTAGGTTCCAGCAGGGCTTGCAGATGGACATTCAGATGTTCTTAATGCCCCAACAGCTGAAGACTTATTCAGAGGTTCTTACCATAGCTCGGGAAGTGGAGCGTGGGTTGGAGAAGAAGCAAGAGGATCAGATGAGGAACCAGGCCATGAAGAGGCCGTTTCCACCAATGGGGAGAGGGGGCCCATTCAGAGCAGCGAAGGTGCAGATGAGGCAGCAATTCAGACCAGCTCCTTACCAGGCGGGCCAACCATCGGCCTTCTGCAGTTATTGTCAGAAGCCGGGCCACATTCGTCAGTATTGCCGTAGGGCAAATGGATTGTGTTTGGTGTGTGGATCCAGGGATCATTCTATAGAAGCCTGTCCGCACAGAAGGATGGGGATAGCCGGCCAAGCTGTGCCAGCACTTCAGGGACCGGTTGGACAGAGAGCACTTCCAGGACCACCGGGGCAGAGGAATCAGGGACTAGTGATGAGGAGAGCTCTTCCCCTTCCTCCACAGCATGTTGTTCGCCCAGTCCAGAGGGGAGCTAGGACAGCAGCAGGGCGTGGAAGAGGTCAAGCCTACAACTTGACGGAAGTGGAAGCTGAGACTTCTGAGGAGGTGATAACAGGTAATATCAGAGTGCATTCTCAACCTGTTCTCGCTCTCTTCGATTCAGGTGCATCACATTGTTTTATCTCAGATCATTTTGTGGCATTGCATTCCATACCTGTTAAATCTTTAGACCACAAGTGGGAGATTAGTACCGGGAATGGAGTAGTCATGTCTTCTAGGGTCTGTGCTGATTGTCCAGTGGAACTTTGTGATAAGACCTTGGCCATAGATATGCTCGTGCTAGACACTAAAGGGTACGACGTAATCTTAGGCATGACCTGGCTCAGTCAGTACCATGCAGTCATTGACTGTAGGGAGAAGAAGATTATTTTCAGGATTCCCCGTCAACCGGAATTTCAATTTTGTGGTGAGGTGAAGTCTACCAAGAGAAAGACTCGGTTGACTACTTCAGAGGTTCAGAAAGGAGTACCGGTGTGGGATGAATTTCCAGGAGTGTTTGCTGAGATCTCAGGACTGCCACCAAAAAGGGTGATCGAGTTCTCAATTGATACTGTGCCTGGGACAGCTCCTATATCTAAGGCTCCGTACAGGATGGCACCGACGGAGCTAGAGATTCTGAAGAAGCAGCTGCAGGAGTACTCTGATAAGGGATTGATTCGGCCAAGTGCTTCGCCATGGGGTGCTCCAGTGCTATTGGCGAACAAGAAGGATGGTGGTAAGAGACTTTGTATTGATTACAGGGAATTGAACAAGGTTACCATCAAGAACAAGTATCCCTTGCCAAGGATTGATGATTTGTTTGATCAGCTTCATGGAGCCCGGGTATTCTCTAAGTTGGATTTGCAGTCGGGGTACCATCAGCTAAGGATGAAGACAGAGGATATCCCGAAGACGGCATTCAGGACCCGTTATGGCCACTATGAATTTCTAGTTATGCCTTTCGGAGTCACCAATGCCCCTGCAGTTTTCATGGACTTGATGAACCGAGTGTTCTCGCCCTACCTGGATCAGTTCGTTGTTGTCTTCATTGATGACATCTTGATCTATTCCAAGAACAACAAGGAGCATGCAGAACACTTGAGGATTGTGTTGCAGACCCTCCAGCAGGAGCAGCTTCATGCCAAGAGGAGCAAGTGTGACTTCTGGTTGGACAGTATAGCCTTCCTTGGGCACATTGTTTCAGCAGAAGGAATCTCGGTGGATCCCAGCAAGGTCCAAGCAGTGAAGGATTGGCCAATTCCGAGGACGGTGACTGAGATTAAGAGTTTTCTTGGGCTAGCCGGATATTACAGGCGCTTTGTCCAGGATTTCTCTAGGATTGCAGCCCCGTTGACCAAGCTCACCCGGAAAGGAGAGAGGTACATATGGACGGAAGAATGTGCTTTGGCATTTGAGCAGTTGAAGCAGAGACTCATTTCAGCTCCGATCTTGAAGACTCCCTCAGGGAGAGGTGGGATGGTCATATTCAGTGATGCATCAGGGAAAGGCCTGGGGTGTGTGCTTATGCAACATGATCATGTTATAGCATATGCATCTAGGCAACTGAAGACTCATGAGCGGAATTACCCAACTCATGACTTGGAGCTTGCAGCTGTGATTTTTGCCTTGAAGATTTGGAGGCATTATCTTCTGGGAGATAAAGTGTTGATATACACGGATCACAAGAGCCTCAAGTATATATTCTCACAGAAGGAGTTGAACATGAGGCAGAGGCGGTGGCTGGAGCTGATGGGGGACTATGATATTGACTTGCAATACCATCCAGGCAAGGTCAATACAGTACCGGATGCACTGAGCAGGATGCCAGAGAATAGGGTGCTTGTCCAAATCACTCAGCAGAAGGAGTTGATTCAGGACATTATCAGATTGGACTTGATGTTGGTTCGGGAACGGAGGAGGCAGGACAGTGCATGGCTTTGCAGATTCAGCCAAGCTTGATAGATGAGATCAAGGAAGCTCAGAAGGAAGATCCCAGATTGCAGCAGTTCCGAGCTCAGGTAGAGGCTGGATTGAGGACTGATATCAGTATTCATCCGGATGGTGCCTTATATTTTGTAGCAGACTTTGTGTTCCCCAAGGAGAGGTTCGGCAGAAGATTTTGGCAGAGGCTCACAGTTCAGCATATTCCATACACCCAGGGGGAAACAAGATGTATCAGGATATGAAGAAGCAGTTTTGGTGGAATGCTATGAAGAGGGAGATAGCCCAGTTTGTTGCCAAGTGCTTGGTTTGTCAACAGATAAAGATAGAGCACCAGAGATCAGCTGGACTTCTGCAACCTTTACCGATTCCCGAGTGGAAGTGGGAGCACATTACCATGGATTTTGTTACGGCATTGCCTCGAAGTCCTAAAGGTAATAATGCTGTGTGGATAATCATTGACCGTCTCACCAAGTCGGCTCACTTTATACCATTCAGGGTGGGACAGTCAACAGAGGTCTTGGCAGACAAGTACTTGAAGGAGATAGTTCGTCTACATGGAGTTCCTGTTAGTATTGTATCAGACCGAGACACCAGATTCAGATCTCATTTCTGGGAGAGTCTCCAAGAAAATCTAGGGACTCGTCTGAAATTCAGTACATCATATCATCCTCAGACAGACGGACAATCTGAGAGGACTATCCAGATTCTTGAGGATATGTTGCGGGCCTGCATGATTGAGTTCCAGGGATCTTGGGAAGACCATCTTCACTTGGCGGAGTTTTCTTATAATAACAGTTATCAAGCAAGTATCAAGATGGCACCATTTGAAGCATTGTATGGGAGGAAGTGTAGGTCTCCGATTTGTTGGGATGAAGTCGGTGAGAGGAGACTTTTGGGGCCAGAGATTCTGATTCAGACCACAGAGAAAGTCAGAATCATCAGGGATCATCTCAGGACAGCTCAGAGTCGGCAGAAGAGTTGGGCTGACACTCGGAGAAGGCCATTGGAATTCCAGGTTGGAGATCATGTATTCTTGAGGATATCACCTACCAAGGGAGTAATCCGGTTCGGTACTCGTGGAAAACTTAGTCCAAGATATATCGGCCCATTCGAGATTTTGGATCGAGTGGAAGAGGTGTCTTACAGGTTGGCGTTACCGCCATCTTTGGACGGAGTTCACGATGTATTCCACGTGTCACAGCTGAGGAAGTATGTGAAAGATGATAGTCATATTCTGGATCATTCCGAGCTGGAACTACAACCGGACTTGTCATATCAAGAGCAGCCGATGGCTATTTTGGACAGGAGTGTCAAGGCATTGAAGAACAGAGCTATACCATTGGTGTTGGTGTCTTGGAACAGGCATGCCCCAGGAGAGGCCACGTGGGAACGAGAGGATGTCATCCGTGAGCGTTACCCTCATCTCTTCACAACTTGATTGGTAAGACTCTTCCTTCTTATTCCTATTCTTGTTCTTATCCTTATTCATATCTACCGTTATCTTCCTTCTTGTCCTTATTTATCTGTTCCCTTTCACTTTACGAAATTTCGAGGACGAAATTTTTGTAAGGTGGGTAGATTGTAATACCCCGTTCCCGGAATACGTACTTAGTTGCGTATTCAGTTTCCCTATCGTGTTTTTTTCGAATTACTTCCTGTATTCGACCGATTTCAGTTCCAAATGTCATTTTCCTATACTTTGGATTTTATATGATTTTCTGGAATTTTCCTGAATTTAATTAAATATTTTCAAAACCGGTGTCGACCAGTGCCGCTGATCGATTCTCGGATTTTTATCTTGTAAACAGTTAGGAATTTCTAGAAGATCCTTTAGACATTATTTCTTAGAATCATATTTTCTATCTAAATACTTTTTCTGAGAATTTTATGAATTTATAAAAATTCCAACGGAGTCGGTAGATAACTGATTCCGGGATTTTTAATTCTAAAACTATAAATTATTTCTTCAAACGAATTTCACCATGAGCCTTCAAATATTATTCTTGATTTTTGGTAAAATTTTCAGGTCATTCCGAGATACTTGAATTTCGGACATTTTTTCAATAATTGCAAAATTCCATTTTCCACCTCATGTGCCACCTCAATTCCCACTCACCCTTCACCTAACCCCACTCACTCTCTCTCCTTCCCATGGCCGGCCAAGTGGCCAGGTGAGGGACACCTCACCCCTCCCTTTTTGCAAGAAAGCCCCTCTCATCCATCTAAATTCCAACCCCTCTACAAATCCCAACCTTATAAATACATTTTCATTTGCAAATCACTCTTTTCTCCTCTTTCACTTCAACAAGAGAAACTTCTCCATAAATCCTCTCCTTCTTCAACCAAAACCCTAGCTCCAAGAACTCTCCAAACTCTTCATCTCCAGCTCAAGTCACTTCTTTGGAGCTTGGATCGTAGCTCTCTCCGTCGCCAAGGGTCATTTGGGAGCTACTCGTCGTCAACAACCTTTTCAAGCTCACTAACTCGAATCAAACGGTTCCAAGTGAGTATTTCACTCACCAAGACTTGAATTAGCCCTAGAACACTTGTATCTACACTTCTTGTACACCTAGGTTACCAAAAACCTCGGTTTGGACCATCAAACACACTTCCAGAAATTCTGTACTGTTCACTGTTTTGCCCTACGATTAGTCGACTATACCTAGGGACTAGTCGACTAATCCACTGTAGTTGAAACTTAGACTTTCAGGATTTCACAGTTTTAGTCGACTAGACTAAATTACCAGTCGACTAGATAGCCCTAGTCGACTACTAGAATTCCCCTAGTCGACTCCTGAAATAGACTCAACTCTCTGTATCTCAAACTTAGTCGACTTAAGTATCCATTAGTCGACTAATAGTTCCCTGTTAGTCGACTACCCTTACAACCCTAGTCGACTAACTTTCCCTGAAACAGAATTCCAACTCTCTGTATCCCTGTTTTAGTCGACTAATCCAGACTGTCAGTCGACTAGAGGCCCCTATTAGTCGACTAACCCTTACCCTAGTCGACTAATTCTGACTGTGTGTCATAGTTAATTTCTGTTCTGAATTTGGTTCTTATACTTGTTACATGTGTATTATATCTTGCTTGTTCATACTTCAATACTGGCTCTACATGACCTATTACTGGATGGATGTATCTCTTGTTATCTCATGACTTATTATTGCATATACTCGTTTCATGACATGTTAAATAGTAAATATCACCACTTATCATGCCATCTCTTAAAACTAAGCATGATACACTTGACCTTTACATAAAAAGCACCCACTTACATATGGGTCGGGGGAAATATGCGGATATCGATACGTGTTCGTGTTTACAGTGGTAGTAGGTATATTGTACAATCATATTCCGGTCTAACCTGCGGTACACCAGGGGACCGAGGGGAGTGCTTGCTCCCTATTCCTGAATCAGTCATGACTAAGGGCATACATAAGACCCTCCTGAATAGCCTAGCGGCTGGCTTCCGTCACCAAGCAACGGAACAATCCTGGACCGTTATCCCGGGCATGTACGGGGTCCACTGTAAACATAGTTCGTCGATACCCCCGCTGTTTCCAATAACAACCTTGAGTTACTAGGATATGGATCTATGTGAGCTGGGACGCTGGGTCACATAGCTAGATATCACAGTAAAGCAAGTAATAATAATAATAGACTAGAGCTATGCATTCATTCCTTTCTGACTTCAGTTATATATGCTTTCCTTACCTGTTAGTTTATATTCATTAGACCGTTCCAGTTTTCTTTATTCATGTATCCTAGCCATTTGGCCATATATATTGTTCATTGTTATATGTCTTGATCCCTTGGATTTGCATATTCAGATTCCGAGGCTTGGGTCGAAGTGGAGCCATCCACCGAAGATCAGGCTTTCTTTAGTGAGCAGGCAGATTAGCTCCGGTCCTCGTGCCAGACTCTCTCCTTTTGACTCACGAGATCCTCTTTCTACTTGTGAGCTTTTTGTATACATATTGTATATATTCTTTTGGACTTGGTTATGATGTAATGCACACGTCATGTGTAATACGTTATAATATCCTGTGATAACTTTGTATGTGTACTTCTTGTGTTGGCATATGTATAGATACCACGCTTTGTCGTGTACTCTGTTTCTTGTTGTACTTTTTGCTTAGCGTATATACGCGTGGGGCAATTTCTGGCCTACGTATATACGTCGCAGTGACGTCCCCGTATCTGTGGAATCGGGGCGTTACACAATCTAATATCCATAGGGGTGCTTGACAAAAAAGGATGTCAGATTCAAGTGCAATAAGGAATCATCACAGTTAGTTAAGGAGACAGGGTAATCTTGGAAGGAGAGAAGTGTGGAGGGTTATACAAGCTGAAGGAATGAAACTCAGTTCGAGGTGGAGTTTCAGGGATAAGCTTAGAAGGGAGCTTATCGTGAGGTTGAGCTTCAAGAAAGGCTGCAACGGAACGTGAATCGGGTCAAAGTGTTGAAGGAAGGAGAAAGAGTGCATTCGAGCGAGGCCCAAGATGGCCCAAGCCATGGAGGTAAATCAGTCGAAGAACCCGGGGAGAAAAGGGAAAGAGTTAAAGGCTTCACGGTATGATTACCACTAAAAAAAGAATCAAGATAGTAATCCAAAATCTCAAGCTTTGCTAAAGTTTAAAAACCAAGTCAAGATGAAGATTATTAGAATTTTGCCTTATTTTTTAAGAGGAGATGATGGTCCAAGAAGATCCAACCCGATTGGAGAAGTGATGGCTTGAAGGAGAAGAAATAGATTAAGGTGGAGCAGATTAGTCGATTATATAGTCGATTATAATGCTCAGACTAGTTGACTATACAATCGACTAGACATGTTACAGAGAAGAAGTATTATACAGTAGTCGACTAATAAGTTCAATTAGTTGACTATGAAAGAGATTAGTCGACTAGTCTGCATTGCAAGTCAACTATTAAGGCATTTCTGAAGCGTAAGCAGTTTTCTTTTCGAGCGTATCTAGGTTTTATTTTCTGGAGGAGTACAAATAGGATTCAAATTATATTCAATGAAGATTTGTTTCTAACAATTGAATGGTCTAGAATTCTTCTAGATCAAGGAGATCAACTCCTAATATGATTGATCAAGGTTCTTCAAGCATCTAATGGTCAAGTTCATCTAAGAGTCCAATAGGAGTTGTATTATAAAATCTTATAAAAAGCTTGTACCCAGCATTGTAAAGATTGGAGAACATCAAGAAAATCTTGAAGAAGATCATAGGTAGCCAAGAAAGAGAGGAGTTAGATGAAGATGCATAGAGAGAAGGTATACTCTTATAATCTAGTTCTAGATTCAAGGAGAAGGTGAATACTCTTATGAGATCGGGAGGAAGGTTAAATCTCTTTGTATTAAGTTTATTAATAAAGCTCTCTAAAGTTCTCTCCTTGAGGACGTAGGCCAAGTTTGGGTCAAATCACGTTAAATTCTCGTATTGTTTGCTATTACTCTTTTGTTTAGAAATTGCTAGTTTACTTTACAACAGTTTTTCCTTTACAAGTATTATCATATTGTCAAGTTCCGCAAATGCCGCTTTCAAGAGTAACAATTGGTATTATAGCATATCAATTTCACGCAACATTGATATCAGAGAGCCAATTATTTCAGCAAATCGAACTTGCGATTGGCTGATGAGATCGAACCAAGGAAAGAGCGAGGAGATCGAGGCCAAGATGGAGCAAAGAGATCGAACCTAAGACGCAGAGACGAGATCGAACCCACGATCGGCCGACGAGATTGAACCTACGAAAGAGCGAGATGATCGAGGCCAAGAAGGAGCCAAGAGATCGAATATGAGACACAGGGAGGAGATTGAACCCAGGAGTGACTGACGAGATTGAATCTAAGAAAGAGGAGATCGAATCTGAGACGTCGGGACAAGATTAAACACAACTCTGACCGATGCGAGGAGGTCGAAGCCAATAGAGAAAGCACGGAAAGGAGATGGAGGGTAGGAAGGAGATTTAGGG